>PVJX010002784.1:0-121951 GCA_004027295.1 Dolichotis patagonum
AAAAAAAATCCATGAGAATATAGCACAAATCAGATCAGAAATAATCTCTCAGGTAAAAAAGGAAATAACAACTATAATGAAGGAATTCCTCAGTATATCTAGAGAAGACAGAAGTTAAAAGAAATAAGGGAGAATAAGAAAATAATGGAAACCTGGAATGAACACTACAGGAAACTAATAGAATGCATGAAACAGATTCAAAAAGATTTCCAGGAAATTAAAATTCCATTGAAAGATGGCAAATCCACTTGAATGAAACTGAAGTTAGACCTTCATACCTTGAAGACACCACTATGGCTAGCAATCACAAAATGAAAAATGTCTTAAAAATAATATAAGGCCAGGAAATAACAATTCAAAAGCTGAACAATGATGAAAAGAAAAGCAATGTAAGAGTGATGGGTTTCAATGAAAAAGCAGCAGAAAACACAAATGGCATAAGAAGACTATTTGCAGAAATAATAGCAGAAAATTTATGAAACATGGGGAAAGAATGTAACACTTACATAAGCAAGGCATATAGGATTCCAGTTAGCCGTAATAAAAATAAATCTATACCTAGAAATATAATAATCAAGATCACAGAAATTCAGTGTAAGAACAGAATATGAAAAGCTGCTAGAGAAAAAAAAAACACATCACCTATAAAGGAAAGCATATCAGAATCATGGCAACCCTCCAACACAATCCATAAAGTCAAGAAGAGCACGGAGTAAAATATTCCAAGTACTAAAAGCAAACAACTTCCAACCCAGATTGATGTATCTTGCAAAGCTACCAAAATTAATGGAGAAATAAAATACTCCCTTGATCAAGAAAAACTGAAGAACTTCATGACCACCAAACCAACTTTGTAGAGTACTGAAAGATATTCTAGATAGAGATAAAAATGACCACAATCCCAGGAACAATGACAGAAACAAATCAATAAGTAGGATAAGCAATTAAACAGAGTGTAAAATTAGGGAACCAACAGCAGAAAGATAAAAAGACAAAGATAAGCTATTACATATCATCTATAACCATTAATATAAATGACCTTAATTTACCAATCAAAACAAACAAAATAACAAAATGGATCAAAAACCAAGATCCGACAATATGCAGATTAGAAGAAATATTTAAATCAAAAAATAACTCATAACCTGAAAGTCAAAGAAAGGAATACAATACTCTGTGAAACAGGAAACAAGAAAAAAGCTTTGTTATCTATTCTGTTTACAGAAAATGCGAAATCCAAACCAAAAAATAAAAAATAAAAAAATCAAAAGTAGGCCACTACATACTTGTTAGGGGAAAAATTCAAGAGGAAGAGATAACAATTACAAGTATATATACACCAAATATGGGGGCACCCAAATATATAAGACAAATATTAATAGACATGAGAAATCAAATAAGCAATGATATAATTGAAACAGATCTTAATATCCCATTGTCATAAAGAGATAGATTCACTAGAAAAAAAATCAGCAAATAAATAACAGAACGGAACCAAACCTGTGAATGAATGGACTTAGTAGATGTTTTTAGAGTGTTCCACCCAACAATACCAGAATACATATTCTTAGCTGTACACAGAACAGTCTCTTACATAGACCATATACTAACTAGACCATATAACATGCTTAAGTAAATGCAGAGAAATAGAATTGTTTCCATGCATATTATCTGATCATCATGCAATGAAATTGGAATGTAACAGCAAAAAAACTACAAAACTCAAACAAAAATGCAAATACAACATATTAGAACCTGTGAGATGCAATGAAAGTGGTCCTAAGAGGGAAATCTATACTGATGAATTCTCACATTTGGAAATCTGAATAAGCATAAATAAAAACCTAAAGATACACCTCAACCTTCTAGAACAAGAAGTGTAAGTCAAGCCCAAAACCCATAGAAGAGAGGGAATTATAAAGATCAGAGCATAAATTAACACAATTGAGACTAAGGAAATAATATGAAGAATTAGTAAATTGAATAGTTGATTCTTTGAAAGAATAAATAAAATTGATAAACATCTAGCCAAGTTTATGAAATAAAGGATAGAAAAAACTCACATTCATACAACGAGTAAAGAAAAGGGTGAAATCACTACAGATACTGGGGAAATTCAGAAGATTATCAAGTCCTACTTGGAAAATCTTACTCATATAGGATGGAAAACACAGTAAAAATGGATAGATTCCTGGAAAGGTATGAATTATCAAAGGTGAGTCAAGAAGATATTAAAATTCTGAATAACCCAGTATCATCTAATGAAACTAAAACATAATTAAAAACTTACCAACAAAGAAAAGCCCAGTTCCTGAGGGATTCAGAGGTGAATTCTAAAGAAATTTAGAGAAGATTTAAAGCTGATATTCCTCAGACTCTTTAATGAAACTGAAAGGGAAACAATTCTCCCTAACTCATTCCTGGAGGCAAGTATTACCCTGATACCAAAACCAGATAAAGACTCAAGCAGAAAAGAGAATTACATGACAGTCTCCCTAATGAGCATAGATGCAAAAATCCTCAGTAAGATACTAGCAAATAGAATGCAGCAAATCTTTAAAATGATTATACACAATGATCAAGTAGAATTCATCCCAGGAATGAAGACTTGGTTCAACATATGCAAATCAATAAATCTAGTACATCATATCAGCAGAGCCAATAACAAAAATCACATGATCATCTCAATAGATGAATAAAAAGCTTTTCACAAAGTCCAAACCTACAGAAAATCAGAATATCTGGTCTTCACCTCAATCTGACAAAATCCATATATGACAAAAATAACAACAAATATCACACTAAGTAGACAAAAGCTGAAAGCTTTCCAATATAAAATCAGGAATAAGACAATGATGTCCACTATCATCACTCCATTTCAATAGCATTCAGGAAATGTGAAAACAAATAGAAAAGAGAAAGAAATAAAAGGAATAAGTAAGTAAAAGGAAGAAGTTAAATTATCATTATTTGCAGATGACATGAAACATTACATAGAGGATCTCAAAACTCCCCCAAAAGACATGTAGATTTAATAAGCAAGTTCAGTAATATAGCTGGATATACATTTGACACTTTACCAACTCACTGATTGTGGATAACAGCTGAAGCTGGAAACCAGTCACATGTGTGGGACTTGAGCAAGGCCAGTCCTGAGAACAAGGAGGTCACTGACAAGACACATGAACAAGATGCTTCAGTTCTGAGAACATGAGTTGCCCCCAAGTTGCCATGCAAACAGGCAGAGGGGTTTCACATGACGTCAACCTGCCAAATGTATAAATAAATGTGCTGCTGAGGTCCAGCAGTTCCTTTCCTCCTATTTGAGTGAGGGCTGCGCTTGACTTCAGCTTTCTGTACTTGCCTCTTATCTTTATTTCTTCTTCATCCTCCTACCTAAAGAGCATTAGGAAATTCAAAGCAAACCAAAACAAGAACCAAATGTGATATTGCCACCTCTTTGTTGCTATCTTTGTCTAAGGCGAACTGAATTGGGCAGAATGCTTTGGGTAATAAATTATGAACACAAAATATATGAATTCTTTTAAAAAACAAAAAGTAATTAATATCATAACAGAAAGTAGTAGCAGAATTTCAATCTTAAAGCAAGGGTTTATCTGGTTACTTCATCAGGCCGTTGAGTACCAAGATCCTTTCCTCTTTCTGTTCTGAAGTTCTGTGTTCTTCCACCTAAGGAAGAGTGTGTCTGTTCCTAGTTCAGCTCCCAGAAACATCAGGTTCCTGGCATCCTTGTTCACATTCAGTGGTACAAAATATCTTTCCTTAAACCTGATAGAAAAAAAAAATGTTGACCTACCCTCATATTAGATAAGTCAAGGATTCATTTCCTCCTTTGAACCAATTACTAAGACTCAGTTGGTTTTGGTCATCCAGTGGTCAATGCCTTCTGTGTCCTCCTAATAACAACCCTTGTCACATGTATCTACAATAGATAATGACTTTACTTCCATAACATCTAGCATACCATCTGGTATTCAGGAATTCATCACCAAAATTTAACAAATGAATAAATTATAGAATGAATGGATGGGATATCATTTATATTCAATTGGTAGAGTGCTGGCTAGTAGTACACAAGAGTCCCTGGGTTAATACCAATACCAAAAATAAAATGAGTGGATGAATACATAAAAGAATACAAAGAAAACATGTACCACCAATAATGACAAATGCCTATAATTTTTATATTTGTGTCACTTTCAAAGGCCATGTTGGAACTTATCCCCCAATACAAAATACTAAACTTGGTATTTATCGAGTAATTAAGCCATGACAATGGAGTGCTCATGAATGGAATTAGAAACCTGTCAAGTAGGATGAAGGGAATACCTGCTCTCAGAATAGTGAATATATTGTTTTCAGAAACGTGGTAGACTTAGGAAGACTGAGACCACTGTGATGAGGTCTCAGATGAAAATGAAGAAAAATGCATTGGAAAGTAGAGGAGGGAGAGTCCACAGTGTGAAGTCAGAATGGAATAAATGAGAAAAGGTTATTTTTAAACCATAGGATTTAATGTTCACTCTGTTTGTTTGTTTGTTTTTAATCATTGGTCTTTTGCTTTCTTCTGTGTCTCTCTTTTGTAATGGGAGTGTTTCTACTCTGCCTGTGTAACCACTGTAGTTTGGAAACAAGTAACTTGTCTAATTTCATAGGTTAACACCTACAGAATAACATTTATCAGAATGAATTGTTCCTTGAGTTCTCACCTGTATCTAATTGGTATGAGACTTTAGATGTAGACTTTAATGTTGTTGATGGTGTGGTGAAATGAATTAAGACGTTGAGAGTGATTACAGTGAAATTAACGTCTTTTGCATGAGGATAGAATATGAATTTGAGGCCAGAAGTAGAATGCTGTGGTTTGAATATTTTATAACCTCTCCAAAATTCATGCTTAAATTTACTGCTCTAACACAACAGTATTGAGAGAGGGCCCTCAAGAGGTGATTGAATCATGAAAATTTCTTATAAGACATGTTGGAGGTATGTGCCTAAGCCCACTTTGCCCTTCTCTCTTTCCTTCCATGTTAAGACATAAGGAGAAGATGCCACGTTTGAAACAAACTCATCAGATGCTGTATGTACCAGCATCTGGATAAGTGTTACAGAGAAGCTGATTTGGGCTTCTTGCTTTAGAATTCGGAGGAGGCCACATCTGGCAGGAGCCCCACGGTACCTCAGCTCATGGCAGACAATGGAAAGGCAACCATATGAGTGCAAAGTGTGCTAACCTAAGGGATGGGCTAGCCTTGTAGCAACCCCGTCCCAGGAAACTGAGTGTAGCCTACTGGAGAAAGACAATCTCTTTCCAGGAATTTAATTTTTAAAAGGTGTCCACTTTGCACCACTTACATCAGGGAGTTTACACTTAAATTGCATGAGCAATTTTGTAAAGCACGTCATAAACAATAGCATGTGCCTGTAAATTACTGAGTGTATGGTATTTTGTCAAAGAAGAATTTTAAAAACCCCTATAATCTAGGGGCAAAAGTAAGAGATTAATTTGTTTTGGGTTCAAGAAAATGTCACTATTTCCTTGGCATATTGGACACAATATTCAGCAAAGGTCAACTATATACTAATTATGATTAAATAAACACATCCCAATAAATTGTGTTTATCAATATTATGAATATGCACAGTTTTTAACATGTCACTGGGCTGAATGCAAAAACATAATTCAGCTTCCACTGAGCGGAGCAAGGATAAAATATAATTCTGATTTTAGTAGTGATTAATTCCAGTGAGCTTTTTTTTGTTTAATTACTATTTATTCCTGTGTCTTGGGCTTTAGTCCTAGTTTTTATTGGTAATTGTTTTTTCATCAATACTCTATAGTAAGGGCAATTGAGTATATATTTGTTCTAGACAACCTTCTTAAGATATTTTAATAGACTGTTTCTATAACATAGTTAGTAGTGGCTTAAATGCCCCAGCATTTCAATTGCATTTGTTGGGAGCAGTTGTCCCCAACTTGAGGTGACTGTCCTTTGACATTGTGAACATTCTGGAGAGACACTCAGGAGTGTTTAGAGACAAATTTTGATTTCCCAAATCAGGCTATAAAGTTCTCACTGGCATCTGGTGGCTAGAAGCCAAGGTAGAGATGAAATATGGTTTAATAAGATAAGCTTTCAGTGCAAAATACAAAACAAACAAAAAGCAACAGTAGATTTTTTGGTTCCAAATACCAGTGGGTCAAAGTTGTAAAGTACTTCACACCTCTCTGTCTCTGTCTCTCTGTCTCTCTGTCTCTCTCTCTCTCTCTCTCTCTCTCTCTCTCTCTCTCTATATATATATATATATATATATATATATATATGTGAATGAATGACTAGAAATCTAACTCATGACCTCACACTTGCCAGGCAGGCCCTGTGCCAATGAGGTATATCCCTGGCCCTCACATCACTACATTTATATAATTTTATTCATTTTAAGAAGTTAAGCAAATAAGTGGATAAAGCTGGGTAGAGTAAAACAGAAAGACAAGAAGGGATATTTTGTTGCTAACTAGGAAAGGCTGTTAAGGTTTGGAATAATTGTATTGTGTATGAGAATGAAGGGCTTTTCTTTTTTTCTTTATAGAGTAATATCAGCAATATATTCCTATGGAAAATTTCACAAGGATTACACTTACTATATTTCATTCTGTACTATTACTGCCTTATACTGAGGTGCATTCCCCTAAAAGTCACATGTTGACATCCTACCTCCCAATATCTCAGAATTATTGCTCTTATTTTGAGAGTCTTTTTGGATGCAGTCAAGTTAAAATGAGGTCGTTAGTTTAGGCTCTAATTCAATATGACTTTCTCTTCTAAATAAGGAGAATTTGGACTTCCATAGACAGAGAAAAATAATGTGAACAGACAGAGAAGGGATAATTATCCAAATGCCAAAAAAAAAGAGGCCTAAAGTAATTCTTTCTCTTTCAGCCCTAGGAACGAACAAACCTATTTTGACTTTGGATTTCTAGCCTGGAGATCTGTGAGATAATACATTTCTTATGTTTAAGTCATCCAATTTGTGGTACTTTGTTCTTGGAGCCCTGGCAACTGAGTATTATTAAGTCAGTCCTTTACATGAAAGACTTTCAAGTTTAGGATTCTTTTGATGAAATGAGAATACTCTTAGAGGAGGATCACACACCATTATCAGTAATTAATATCTCTGTGGATTGTACTCTGTTTGATTCTGTTTAATGTGGTTACTAACTGGAAGGGAATGGATGTTTTGATAATAAAGAAAGGAAATCCCTCAGAGGTGTTCAAGGATTGAATCAGATACAGGCAGAGGAAAAAGGGAGTCCAGGAAGAGTAAACCGAAAGGAGGAAGGTGGCCTTGGTGTACAGATGAGGGGTGGTGCCAAAGGTAACTTTGAGCCATCTCAGATGTGCCTGGCTTTGAGTGGCACTGAGACACCAAGAGAGGAACACGAGCTTCAGAATTAAAACCAAGTTTAAAGTCATGTTATGACTTATATCTGTAAATCTGCATTAAGTTTTGTAATCTTTTTGATTTTCATGTTAAATGAAAATAATGTCCTTTGATTCAAAGCTCAACACTTTTCTATCAAGCACAGAGCCTAGGGCTTGCGGTACCTTCAGAAACCAATGAAACTATAGTGATTTTTTTTGATAAGAGAAGATGAATTTTAGTGTAAAATGTTTTATTACATGTCAACCTGTGGTCTTTATATAAATTTAATCAGAAATTATAATTTTTAATAGATTTTCATTAACAAAACTCTCATAAAAGCTATAAAGCTGCTCCAAGGTGTCAGGGCATGATTGGGAATATCCTCAAATAAGATAAGAGGTCAATTATTTGGTACCCATTATTAGGTAGATCTCACTTCTTCCTTACTAGCTCCTCTCCACATTGTATTCTTTTTCAGGAAAGAGATATTTTATGAACTTTTATTAAACCTTTTTGCAATTAGTTTTAATTTTGCTATTTTATTTAACCCTCTTAAATTCCAGAACAGCTTGATTGTTCCCACTTTTGAGTTGAAGACATTGAGGTTCAAGGAGAATGACAACTTTCCCAACTCATCTCTCCACGACATTGTCACTCAGGATCAGGGGTGGGGAAGATTGCACAGATACAGCCTTTGATGACAGAGCCATGTAGCCAACACTTCAGTGTATTTCCTGAAAGTGTTTACTGCATGTCTACTTTTGCTCCAAATGTTTCACTTGTAATGAATAATTGAATCCTGAGAGTTACTCATTGTTTTAAATCATTACTTAAGTGTATTGGGACAGTTTAGAGAGGGGAAGGGGAAAGCAAGAGTAAAGAAAAAAAATGGGTAAAGAAAGATGAACAGTTTGTAAATAAGAAAGGGAAGAGGCACACAAGAGATGAGAGGGTACGGGGAAAAAGTAACAATCAGGGTGTATCATGTAAGGGTACAAGTTCCATATCATGAATGTCATCTTGTATTCTTTTTGTTTCTCCTCTGGCTATTAATATTGAGTTTATCAGTTTCCAGGATGCATTCAATGCAGATTACATATATGGATTCTTTACATTTTCATGATGTCTTTTGAGATGAGTATTAACATTATTTCCTATCCACAGATAAGATAATTGATGTGGACAATTTAAGTAATTTACCCAAATTAACATAGGAAGTAATAAGGCTTTCAAAGTGGGAGATCAATTTCTAAAAGGAGGAGAGGCCTTTTCTAATGATATTTACTGTTACCCAGTCTCACTGAAAATATCTCATTGTTCAAATTCAGTTTTCTATTTCACATGCAGGTGCCTCCTTGATAGATAAATCACTTCTGCTTAAAGTATTCAGACTTACTTATAACTCAGACCTTGTTAAAATGTTATGAAACAGCCGTAGATCAAAATTGCCAAGCATAAATGATCTGTCGTCATTTTTATACTGTAAACACACGTATGATCCGACATCTGCATTGCATCACTTTTCTACTTTCTACTTTGGTGATTGATAACATCACTGGGACTCACTCCATCACTGCGCACGTAGCCAAGACCCTGGTGGACATATGGCTCCTTGCACATCTGGTTTGTCCTATCGCAAGATCAACTGTGAGGCCAAACAATGGTATCGCAGATCAGATATTACTCTGTGAAACTGTTTCTGTGCCAATGAATTTCATTTTTCCACATGTGTCATTGAGGCACCTGGAGAATGGAATTTCAGTTAAGGCATGAATTGAAAGTGGGGCTCCTTAATTAATATTGCCTGATTTGAGCACAATTTCCAGAGTAACAAAAAATACACAAATGTCTGATAGCTCGAAGGAACGAGGAAAGTTTTGAGCTGGTTTGGTTTTGGGTTTAAAAACAGCCAGGGATCCTTGTAAGATCAAGGAGTCATTATTTAAAAGCTGAGTGACTGAAAGTTTTGTGCTACAAAATTTGCATAGAAGCAACCCCTACCCTTTTCACAGAAACTTCAAAAAGCAGATGACAGTTTACAAGGGGCCTCTAAGCTACAAATTGAAGTAAGTGGTTTTCCCAGCTCAGACACTTCTAAGGCAGCAGCATCTGGACTTTCCCAGCTGCGCAGGCCTCAAATCCCCTGCTCTGCAGCGTCCAGCCCTCACTGCTTATGAAGTATCAAAGATTCTCTTTCGTCTTTACCTCTTTCCTTCTTCCTTACTACTTTTCTACTTTTTCAGAGTACTTGACTTAAAACGACAAAATGTGTTGAATATGATTCTTGAAAAAGGCAAGCGTGTCTTATTCTGAAACTGAAATGCCAATAGTCCAGCAACCTAAGGGAGGCACAAGCCTGGTTTGCTAGGTTACTGACTGAAATGAACGGTTGATTAGGGGATTTTTTTTGAGCTTTAGCTAATCAAATCAACCATTTCCTAGGAAATCTTGGAATACCTGAAAATCATTTCTCCATTTCTTTTAAAGCTAAGACTTTTAATATTTATTTTTGCACATTCCCCAAGGTTATAACCTCTTGCATAATCATATTAAATCTAAATATGTATTAAATTTTGAACACAGTTCTATTAAAATAAAATGAAGAAAGGTAAATTACCTAGATAGAGAATCAACTTGAAGTTGAAAACGCTAGAAGCTAGGTAGGTAAACATCTTTCACAGAGAACAAATCTCTAGGAAAAATAACTTACCTACATATAAACAGACTCATTTATAGTTTTAATTTATTTGAACAACTGTCTTTTGTCATTTACATAACATTCTTGTTAGAGGCTGCATCAGAAACACAACTAAACTGTGGATTACAACATCTTGCCTTCAAAGCCCGTTCTCCTGGAAAGCAGCTAGCTAAATACATATCCTAATGGCATATACAGGACGGTCACAGAGTGAATTCTGATACAATATAATAACTAAATCAGAAGAAGAATTGGAGAAATCTTTTCTTCTTTTCCTCCAGCAAATACTCATAATGACAAAAGCAAATTTTATGCTCTGAATTTAAAAGTGAAGAAATTAAGTTTTCAGAAACGTAAATGCTCATTACTGTATGCTTTCTGCTTTTCCATGATACGATTTTCTACGTCCAGTTGAGATGAAAAACAGGATGAAATGTTTGAGGTCAGTTCACATAGAATTTGTGTGACTGAATCTATCAATTTGAATTTATAAAATATTTAAAGTTTTCGAACATTCACAGTTGGGCTACAACACTAGCAAGTTCATGATTTTCTAATTAGAAAAGAACAATTATTTGCCTTTTTGCTCCTCTTTAACTCACACACTGCCCTTTGCTTGTTGCCTAACATACATAATAAAGATTAAACGTTACAAACGCCCCAGTTACACACTCTGATTAGGCAGTGCACACACCTTTGAAATACATAATGTGAGAGGAGAGGAAAGAAAGTCAAGAGAAAAAGCTATTCACTTTTACACAATCTTAAAAGTAGAGAATATTCATTTTAATTTACCTACAACATAGTTACATACCATTGTTGTAGTAAGGAGCAAGATTTTAAAAATCTCTGCAGAACACAAACACATCTCTCGGTATATTACTAGATTTCTTTCCAAGAAACATAGCAACACTCTTGATGGAACCAATAATATTAAATCCCTGATAAATAACAAATTAAGCATTTTGAAGAATCATCTAGAATACTAGTTTCTTTTTTTATAATTACTTTTCATTTTTATGAGGGAAATCACATTTTTCACATTGATTAACAGTAGCCACATTGTCCAATTATATGGGTAATGAGTTCAAGACCACTGGCCCAGAAAATAGACAAAAAAACCATGTTTGAAGCTAAAATTAACAGTGTCTCACTTTTTTTGAAAGGAAAAATAAAAGACACTGGATCTAATGATGACAGATATGTGTTGTTAATTAATTAAATCGCTTCAAAATACAGTTCAGCAGGTGGAAAAAATTATAAGTTAATTGTCATCTTAGAGATACAAATCCAACTACTGGACTCATTTCACAGTAATTACTAAAAACCTACAAACAAATCAGAATCATAGATATTGTTATGGTGACAATATTTGTGTTTGGTTTCAGAGACAATAAAAACTGTATAAAATTTCTCATATAAAATATGTTTACTAGTATCATGAATTTGCCTTTAATAAAGAATTATTGTCTTTTTCTTTGTTTCATATATTTACAGGGTTGAGGTAAAACAGAAAAAAGAGTTTTCATTGTGAAAAATTCACCCATGTGGATTCTGAGAAGGCAACATGTGTTTGGAAGTATAAATATGCTGAGAAGCATTAGACACTTTGTCCATCTTACAACTATGACTTTATTTGCTAGTTATGATCCTGAAAATCAGATCAAAAATACTCTTAACATATGCATATGTAGACTAGATACTTGATTTTTTATAAGATAAAAACTCCATCTGGGGAGCTGAACATATGAGATTCTCATTTATGAAAAGATAATAATACTAATATGCCTAATCTATAAAATATCAGTCCATCTAGGCACCCAGCTTTATCACTGACATTTATAAGGGCACAATGAAAATATTTTTGTCTTATTATTATCCTTGTTTACTGATGTTATTTTCATGTCATATAATAGTATTTATACAACTATCAATTAGATAAATTCTTAAGTTGATTGTGATGCACTGAAATATTCAGAATAAAATTATAAGACAAGATTTTTAATTTTTCAATTTTTTCAACTTTCAGTATTGCTAGAAGATATTTGTAGTGTATGATGATTATATTCCTCCTGGGGAGTCAGTATATATTCATTACACTTCCTAACCCTTTTTTTCCTTTTCTTCTCTCCTCATTCCTCCTCCCTTTATCTCTTGGTCGCCTTCCTCTTTGCAAAATACTTGTCTCCATTTTTCCTGTTATCTGTGTTTATTTTGCTCATTTTTCCCAGGAAAGTGGACCTGACACATTGAAGATACATAGAAATATATAAACACAAACAAATACATATATAAGCTTGCGGGGGATTGTATCTTTATATTTACATATATTTTTACATACAAACTTGTATTACGTGCAAATATACAAATGCACACACACACACACACACACACACACACATACACCATAGGGGAACAGTGATGAAGCTACATTTTTTATTAGTATGCATGATTAACACCTTTATTCTTCCTCAAATGAGTACAACATGTATCATCTCCAATATTTAATAGAATTGCTTTAATAGAATCTGTGAGAAATGTGATTGTTAAGCTTCCTGACACAAAAAGCATGAAACCTGACATTAAGTTGTAATACAAAGAAGGAAAAGGAGATTTTTTGATATTGTTTTAGTTTTAATCTGTAACAGAAATGTATAATCTAAATACAGGTATCACAATTGTTAATATCAGCATTGATTAAAAGTTTAGGAAAATATGTAGAAGAAGGAATAGAACTACTGTGCAGTTTTTTCACACTTTATACAAGTAATTTCCTACTACTTTTAATAAACAAAAGTAAAACTAGTTAATTGTATTTATCACCAACACAAACATTTGGATCTGTTCAAAATTTTTCAGTACGAATATTTGAAAATGCTAAATATAAACTAATGCTTCTCAGTAAAAAGCAGTATAATTAGGTAATGTAAAATATCTGTATTTGTAGGTGCATCAATAAATTTTCTTTTAATGTATCATTCATTTCCCATACAATTAAAGGAAAAAGCAATGATTTCCAGATCAATACATGCCATATCGTGTATCGTATATTTATATTTTTTAAATTTAATCTTATAAATTTGTCTCATTTGTTGCTAAGGTATATGATCAACAGGTTTGATAACAGTAAAATCTGTATGTAATTGCAGGTTTATGCGCCCAATGGTATTTCTCAGCTTCTTTGAGTTGAATCATTGTAACAGTCATCACAGTAACAAGATAAAGTATCCAAAATCACTTCACAAATCTTACAGACACGGATCATGTATCACATATAATAAATATGATTTCTGAAGCTCCCTAAAGAATATATTACATATACATTTATTCACCTGTTTAAATTATACCTCTGGCTGGCAATTTAACTCAGTGGCATAAACACATAACTGGCAAGCTCAAAGTTGTGAATTCAATCCCCAGTATGGAAAAAAAATTGTCCCTTTATATAACTTTAAAGTCAAATTATTTTCAGAATGTAACATGCATAATTAAAATGTAGTGGCTTTCCATCCAAAAATTTTCAATTAATGAATGAAATTGTTAATTCTTATAGCACTGGATCAATTTCCTTTTCAATAATTTCTCATTGTTTTAATCAAGTTGGAAATTTCTCACAAATGTTAATGTATAGAGGTAATCAATATAATAAATACATCACTTACCTTAATACAGCTAAGTCTCATGGTTTATAATTGACTTCTATTTATATCAAAGAAAGTAATATTCATATGTATGTATATGTGTAATATAAATTAAAATTAAATATCAAAATTACTCATAGAGTAAGATAACTTATCTGGCTGTTTATGCCTCCTTATTGCCCAAATATAGTTTCCCCAAATGATTTTAAACTGTTACTCTTGTCCTCTTAACCTTAAATGAATGCCTATACTACTGTTTATCAAATTTGGGCATCTTGAAAGTTCACATTTCTTACAATTGCTCCATCATACTGGGCTATGAACCTTAAATATATGATATCATTGAATTTATATTATAATATTTAGATAAATTAAGATTTTTGTGTTCTTAAATTTTACAATAATTACTTTATGAAGAAATTTTTTCACTTACTGTACAAAGCAGTTGGTGGATCTTTGCCACTTCAGTCTCTGGGTTGTTGTTGTTGTGTGTGTGTGTGTGTGTGTGTGTGTGTATGTGTGTGTGTGTGTGTTTTTTTGTTTTTGGTACTGGGGATCGAACTCATGACCTTGCACTTGCAATGCAGGTGCTTATGCCACTGAGCTAAATCCCATGCCCAAGTTATTGTGTTTTTGAATTCCTGGAGATCACTGTAGAACTTGTAAACATTCCTGTAAACTGCAAGGGTTCTTCAATTATCAAACATTCTTCTGTTCTGCTTTCAGTATTCTCTAGGGCAATTTTCTTTAATTTATAATGATTTGATTTGTAAGAATTGCTTTTGTGTTGAGTAGCACTTTTTAAGAATATTCATATTGTAGATTAGAAGATGCAAGATAAGTACAAAGACACTCAGCCACCTGATATTTGACAAAGGGGCTAAACATGTTCACTGGAAGAAATATAGCCTCTTTAATAAATGGTGTTGGAAAAATTGGCTCTCCACCTGCAGAAGACTGAAACTAGATCCATGCCTATAACTATGCACAAAACTAAAGTCTAAGTGGATCAAAGACCAAAACATTAAAACAGAAACACAAACTCTACTGGAAGATAAGGTAAGTAGAAGTGTTAGAAACATAGGGGTAGGCAGAGAATTCATGAACAAAATGCAAACTCCACAGGAAATACTTCAGAGAATCAACAACTGGGATCTCATATTATTGAAAAGTTTCCATACTTCAAAAGAAACCAGCAGCAGAGTGAAAAGAAATTGGAAAGAATTTTAGCCAGCAACCCCTCAGACAAAGGACTTATATCAAGAATATATAAAGAATTGAAAAACATCAAGTCGCCTAAATTCAAAGACCCTCTCCAAAAATGGGCATCTGAGGTAAACACACAGTTCTCAGATAAATATATACAAATGTCAAATAAATACATGAAGAAATGTTCATTTCACTGGTCATCTGAGAAATGCAAATTAAAACAACATTGAGATTTCATCTCACTCCTGAAAGAATAGGTGCCATCAAGAAATCAACTGATAACAAATGTTGGCGAGGCTGTGGGGAAAAAAGAACACTGTTCCACTGTTGGTGGGAGTGTAGACTGGTGCAACCACTATGGAAATCAGTATGGAAAATTCTCAGAACACTATGTCTGGAAGCTCCATTCAACCCAGTTATTCCCCTCCTGGGTATTTTCCCAGAAAAACTGAAAAGATCGTATCACAGTGATATATGCACACCCATGTTTATAGCAGCACAATTTGTAATAGCTAAATCTTGGGAACAACCAAGATGCCTATTAACCACAGAGTGGATGAAAAAGATGTGATATTTTTACACAATGGAGTTTTACTCAACTATGAAGAAGGATGATCTTGAGGCCTTCATAGGTAAATGGAGACAACTTGAAACTATCCTCATTAGTGAAATACATAAGAATCATATTTATAAATATTGCATTGTGTCTCTAGTGTAAAAATTAATAAGAACTGTAGGAGTAATAAAACCCAAAATATGTAATTGCTACTGTAAAAAACAGAGGAAAAGAGGGTGCTCTAAACGACATAATTTCATATATGTTTAAGTGTGTAAGATGAATGACCATATTACTGTTCTGTTATATCATGGAGCAGAACTGTTAACAGTCTCATTGCTTGAATGTGTACTTTGTATGATTTAACTTTGTAACTTGAACAGCTATGTCCAGGATGATAGTAAGTTACCAAGTAATGATATCTTAGTACTTTTTGTTCTTATCTTTTTTTTCCTTGGAATTTTGTATTGTTGCTACCTTTTTTTCTATTTTGTTTGTTTTGTTTTCTTTTCTTTTTAAATAAAATTTTAAAAAAGTATATTCACATTATTTAAAATCTTCTGCTTCCTTTGCTGATTCTGATATTTTAAAATTTGTGTGTATTGCTATCAATGTCAAAATCTTTTTTTAAATAATTAACAATCTCAGTCACTTATGCTATTTGGAAGACTCATTAAAAAACTGTCTGATTAATATTTTCATGAAGGTATATTTTTATACTTCAAGGTAATACACATATAAGGTATTGTGTTCTTTACTTATCTCCCAAATGTTATGTATCTTATTTTGCTTATGCTTCAGGACCTTTTCACTTTTCCACAGATACTTAGTTATCTGACTGAATATATATATATTATCTATAAGAAGAACAGTTTATCATTGCATATGTTAATTTGTCCTTTCTGGCTCTGATTATTTTTTATTTGCCAGATGTCTTGATATTCACATTCCTCCATCTTGCGTCTTTGTACATTTGCTTTTCTTTTGAGCCAGGCTTGGTGGTCAAAGCTTATAATCCTACCTATCCAGAAAACCTAGTGATACATTCAAGGCCTGCTTGGGCAATTTAGGGAGACTAGGTCTAAAAATAATTTTAAAAAGAGAAAGGGGTTTAACATCGTGGGAAGATTGAATGTTCAATCCTCAGTACCAAAAAAAACCCTAAAAAAATCAATAAAGAGTTTTGGTGTCGTGCAAAAATTGTTCAAAGGTGCCTACCGAGCCTCGGAAGATTTTGTGTGAGGTGGAGCCTCAGAGACCCATCTTTTTAAACTAAACTCATCTATGTGTTTTCAGGTCTGTGAAATTTTCCCTATGTTTCTTGAATTGGATCCTCCAAATCCATATCCTTTCCATCATTTTGTGGGATATAATCAAAGCAATTCTAGAATAAAAATTATTTTCTTGTCTATCAAGTTACCATATCCTTAGGCTTAATCACTATTGTCCCAAACTTACTAATGTCTCTCATTTGTTGTCACTTACTCTATTCTCATTATATTTAGATGTTCATGCATTTAAAATCTCCTTTCCAAAAAAAAAACTCCTTTCACTGTTTTTTTAATAAAGAAGCCAAGATAGGTAAGTTTAACTGTCATACTTTATTTTTGTTTTAGAATATTATCTCATGAAGTGTGAAAGATACACACACACACACACACACAGTTTAATGTACCTTACAATGTTCCTGCACCATGAAAAACAGATTAATATTCTGATTTGGGGCAAGAGAAACAATCTTGATAAAAATGATTGCCTTGAACAATTGTAGCATAGCATACTTGAAAGCAGCTCACAAATTTAAGAATTACCACTAATGAAACCCTCCCTATGTATACCAGCCTCTTAGAAATGGGTGTACTACAAAGTTTGCTCTGAACTATATTTTAATATGAGACGCTCATATGGTCTTTAGCTTGTTCATCTGCAAAGCATCATAATAATTCCTATTTGAGTAGTTGAATTATTTTTGGCCTCAATCTTCACAACTTAGTTGACAAAATATTGATGTTGTGCTTTTCAAAGGCTGTTTTGAAATGATTTTAAATTACTGTTTTATTTAGGGGATAACCAATATTCATATCAGGTTTAAAATAAAATGTTTAAACTATTACACTTTCAGAGAATTCACATTTACTGACCTTTTATTTCATCTTGCACTGTCATTTAAAAAGGATTTCCCAGAAGCAAAAAGAACAAAGAAACATCTGTTTATACCATCTCAAATATGGTGAGAAACTATGTTTTAATATTTATTCATATATTTTTTGTTCTAGTTATTGAAAAAACTGTATGTGCCTGAGATTTTTTTTGAAAGTGGTAACAGTTTTAAACTCAGTGCTTGCTTCTTTTTCCTTAGAAAAGGGGGAAAAAAGAAACTTATTTGAATGGCAATTGTATATAAATTTGGTGTTGGTGGAGTTAGCTGAAATATCTATTATGTTTATATAAAGTATACCTGGCTGGGGTTTTAGAAAAGTTGTAATTTCACCTTTAGGTTCCTATATGCAACTTAGGACTTTAACAATTTCAATGGAAATTACGCCTTACAGCCCACATGGTGCACTTTATTTTCTATTTTTAAATCCTGAGGGAAAAGTGAGAGCTAAATTCGTAGCACACACACACACACACACACACACACACTCAGCCACACTTGTTAGTTTGATACTGGGAAATCAAAATTCTGAATATAAATTTTAATAAAAGAATCTACAATCTTTGCTCCCACATTTTAGCCTGTTGTATTTTATCCATTTTTTCTTGTTTCATTCCTTATTTCCATTTTATAAATCTCAGATTGAATGTAGATGGAGTTCAATTGCCCTTACAGTTATTTTGTATCAAGAAAGAGAGCTACATTGAACATTTTAATTTTAAACACTGAATTACATACCCTAGAATGTTATCTGATCTTACTATCTCTACTTATTACTACCTTTTCTTACTACGAGGGACCTATTTTGGTTTCTCTTATCCTATTATATTACAGGGACATTAAACTTATGTAAGAGGTTCCACCCATTATAACCTAATCACCTCGCTAAAGCCCTTTGTCCATCTTTATATACATTAGCTTTCAAGGTAAATTTTGAATGGGCAAAACGTTTACTTCATGAAAAGAAGCCTTCCTAAGATTTAAAAATTAACATATACCCTAGTAATTTCCTGTTAAAGTGAAATCTTACTGGATCTTCAAAATTTCTCAGATATATAATGTGATCAATGATGTAACAATATGGATGTGTACACTGTGCTTATATTGTACGTTGCCTGTAAAAGGAGGATTTTTATTTGTATTACAAATTTGGAAAACACTCTGGGAAATGAGTTTTTTAAAATCCTAACTAATACTCTGTCTGGGCACTATCAGATATTTTATGAAATGTGATGAAATTTAAATATTCCAAATTAATAATGAGTTGTGAAGACATAGTACAATTATTCAGTGTACTATAACGGTCCAGTAATAAAAGTAGTCATCATCAAATTGATCAGATGACATATGAACTTCTCATGATGAAATGTTTAAGTAAGAAAAATGATAAAAATTGTATGTACTATTGTATGTTTACAAACTTATACAAAATCAGCAAAGGGCAAATTGATAAGAATGCCAACTGTGGTTGACCTTATCGTAATAGTTTGATTTTTGCTTATTTGTGAATTTTAATGCATTGCTCTGATCTCTACACATTCAGCCTATTAACTATAAAGTGCTCATTCTTATTTAATTAACTTAAATTTGTCTTTTAAAACTTATTCAAATTATTCTTTTTATCCTTTGATTAATTCTCAGGTAAACTGCATTGTTTTTCTCGTTACTCTAGTAATAAATTTAATTTAATAACACAAGCTTCAATTTAATAACACAAACATCAGTCTCATGCACTTCAAAATTCTTCCTTGCCATACGTGCATCAAAATAAGTCTCAGAAGCTGCTGTGAGGTAAAAAACAGATTTATCTTATATTCTTGTGTATACCTTATCTTTTCCCATTCATTTCCTTTCCTGTCTAGTTTTTCTTCATGGTAGGGATAGAAGAAAGCTCACACCATAAACAACTGAAAAAATTTTCCTTCATAATGCAGCTAAATTCTTCAGAAGGTATCCCACCATCTGCAAAACATTGGGTTCTGATTTAAATCATGTTTTTATCAAATGAGGTTACATTGAGGACTTTTTATAGGAGCCTTGCCTGGAATTAGTTGACATTGTAATTTGCCTTTTATGGCTACCTCACTGCTGAGCTACTGAATTTGAAAGCACACACCAGGTATCTTTATGTTGAAATTATTGGTCCTTTGGCAGCAAATTCTCTGGAGAAATGCTCAGTCACTTGGGGAAGCTACTCCAGGCAGGAGCTACCCTTGGCTCAAATGTAGTGCATTGGTCAAAACACTGTAGCAATTCTCTGGCAACTTGACCTCAGGAGTTCTGCATGGCAGTTGCAAAGGACAGTGGAGCTGACACAGAAAGTCTTAGACAGCTGTGACTATAGGAGATTCCCAATCCAATCTCCCATCCTTGTATCAGTGCAGAGAGTGACAGTGGGGCAGAAGAAGGCAGCCTCCCTTCCCACAGCTTGTATGCTACGGCAGTGTTGGCCCTTCCGGAGACAGCTCGGTTGTGTCTGCATAGTGATCTCTAAGGATGAAGATAAGAAAACGCTTGTACTTTCAGCCATTTCCTAGTCACCAATTATTGTATTACCGAATCATCTTTTATTAAAAATGACAAGTCTTCCCCCCCCCACTTTCTTAATAGCTCATCTTTCCTGAGATCTACATGGGACCAATTCCAAACCTTGTCAGAAAATTCTCAAAAGTCTTGTAGTTCCTAGCATATTACTAATCTCAGTAAGTAGAATTAAATCAATATTAGTTTTATTATCCATCATTTTAAACCAAACCACTAGGGCTCAGCAGTTGTGATGCAAACAGGACTTTTTTAATGATTATTTGTTTAAGCACTAGAATAACAAAGTGATTCAATTACAATTAAAATTTAATAGTCATGGAATATCCTCTGGTCAGTACATAGAAAGCTGTTCTTCACTAATGAGTTACTCAAAACTATACCATCAGAATAAGCAGATTTGACAGAATTAGCAAAATTTAACCCCAAATCTAAAATATCTTTATGAATTAATTGAAATATTAGAAATATTTCTTTTCATTACTGATATTTCTAAAAAGAAAGTACTGAAAGCATTTTCCCCATAGTGTTTAACTTTCTGAATTAATGTTGAAGTGTTTTGCGGTAGTAAGTTATTTGGGAGGAGAGATTGACATGCAACTATCCTGGCGTGGAGCACAGGCCCTCTTCCTGCTGCTCCCGCCCCGCAGAATTTCCCACAGCCCACAGCTTCCAGTGTAACGGGGGAGGCAATGGCAAGGTCACCAGCTGCTGTGGAGGGCTAGTACTCCAGAGTACTACATCGCTAAAGGCTCTCTTCACTTGTTCCCCCCCCTAGCCTAATTCCCTTGGGCTGTGGATTATGAAATGAGGTAGACTTCCTACCAGACCCATGGGAAATAGCTGAAAATGGTACTGTAAGATGGGAAAGCTAACCAGAGGAAGCCATTGTTTTCTTTTTGGTAAAGTAAACCATGCAAGCACTCAAAACAAACATCATATGATTTCCCTTGATATTTAATTTTACTACCACTGGATCCTGTTGTGTTTCTCTGCTGATAATGATTAAAAATGAGCTTGAGGAATGCCTATTGGGCCCTTCTAATTTGAAGAAAGAGGAGCTGAACAACTTTTCAAGATAGAAAACAGACTTGCCCTGACATTTACAAGGTTATATAGGTCTTGTTTGAGGGACCAAGAACTCCTTTGCCTTCTGTTGCTTTTAAACTTTTAAATTTTTGTCTACTTTACTTTTGTGTTGAGATAACTTTCATTAAACATTGATCTTTTATTTTGCAATCTTCCTGAAGTTGTTTAATGGTTCTCAAATTGTGTGTGTGTGTGTGTGTGTGTGTGTGTGTGTGTATTATTTAGGAAATTCTATATATGGAAACAGATTATTTGTGAATAAATATATTTTTATGTTTTGTTACAACTTGAATATCATTATTTCTTTTACTTTTTTCATTGGCTAGAATTCTCAGTACAATACTGGAAAAAATTAATAAATCTGTGTGTTGTTGACCTGATTGTGATTTCTAGGGCAGGAATATTAATATTTTACCAGTAAGTATGTTATCTATAAGTTTATGTGAACATATTTTATCAGCCTGAGGTAGCTCTTACCTAATCCTAGTTTATCAAAGGTTGTTAGGTTGTTGTTATTGTTGTTTTAATGAATGGGTACTGATTTTTCATATGCTCTATAACAGTTGACATGGTCATATTATTTTTGCCTTTCATTCAATTATTAGTGTGTTTTAAATTAATTCATTTTTAAAATATTAAAGCAATTTTGTATTAGTTGGATAAATATACTGTATGCTTAATGTATCATATTTTATATGTTGCTAGATTCAGTTTTCTTATTTTTGTTAAATGTCTTTGTACATACACACTAGGTTTGTAGCAAATATTTGTTAATTGAAAAAAGGTAAACAAAAAAATGAATGATACTCTGTTAAGAAACTGGAAAACAAAATGTTAGAGAAAGTATGGACTCTTGAGTATAAATTACTAGCTCCATTTCCTCAGATGGAAGGCAGCATTGAGACGTCATTTATACTTCCAAGTATTTAATAGACATCTTAAAACTTCTACACCACGTTTGCTACTGGATAGACCCATTCTTACACAGAATAATCATCCTCTGAGGAAGCAATATGTGAATTCTGTAAGAAATCCTTTTCTAGTTTAATCAAATCATTTTTTTTTCAGTTTAGATATTTTTACAGGCAACAATTATGGCTTCCTCTTTGCTAAAATCTCTATTCATGCTAGATTTACTCTATAGCAGATAAGTAAACACACACACAAAACACACATATAAAACAACTGTTTAATTATACTTCTGTTTGAATGCTCTTTGAAAGTCACTCAGCAATTTGTCCCATGGGAGGGTCAAAATTAGACGGTAAAGCTAGGGACAGAGAAAGTTTGATAAGGATAGGTGAATTGGTGTAGAGGCGAAGCTTCCCTGCCCAAAGCACAGATTAACTGCACAACAAAATTATGATAAAACTGAAGAATCCTGGAAGACACGAGCTTGGTCACAACTCCCACAATCATAGGTGTGACAGTTGGACACTGAGTACTTCCTGATGACATAGTACAGAAGAAAGTGTAGCATATCTTGTGCCTTTTCTGCAAAATATGAGCAGCATGGAGAACATGAGGAAATACTAGGTAGATGCAGATTGAGGAACTGCTTACAACATGAAAGCCTTACTGAAAGGCAAGGAAAACTAAGGAGCCATCCAACAGAAGAAGGCCTACCAAAACAGATTCAGTGTGCTGTTGTGACCTGGAATCTGAATCAGAAATGAAAAGCCTTAGTATTTTTAATGTTGGAAATGTTTACTGTCTACATCAGATGTCATGCTGAGTGTTGTGCCGATGCTGACTTTCTGATTTGGGTAATTATATCACGGTCATGTAAACCTTAGTCTTCTAGAGTGCTGTGATTACAGGCACTTATCACCACTGAAGCTGTATCTAAGTGACCATTGTGCAATTAGAAGTGATAGGCCTGTACTGTCATGTACACCTGAAGAGGGGTTTAAAACACTGGTCAAAGGTTAAATGCATTATTACTTTGTTTAACTTTATTATTTTTTATTAGTACATATCTGTCACATGCATTGATCCTGTTCATCAGCAGAATCTGGATAAATACAAATATTTTTGGCTGTGCTTCCTTTTACTTGTAGCCTTGATATCCATACAGAAAAATCAAAATGTTTGGGTAAGAGGATACTGAGCATCTGCCGCATCCCACAGAAGAATTAAAGTGTGTCAGAAGGAGACTGCCGTGCTGTAGATGTCTCTCCTCCCCAGGAGCCTTGCTGTCTCTCACTCTGTGATGACTTCTCCACTTGGTAGAGGTCTATCCTTCTGGTTCTGGAGGGATGACTTTGCTTTGCTGAAGTGAATCAAGCCTATGATCTGTTCCTTCCCGCCACATTTGTTTTTTAAGAATTTGCTTTTGTTTTTGGCACTGGGAACTGGTACATGGAACACACTCACGACCTTGCGCTTGCCAGGCAGGTGGTTATGCCCCTGAGCTAAATCCCCAGCTCCAAGAATATTTTTTAAACTAGATCAAGGTTGATGTGCCTTGAAAAGTGGGAGCACTAACATTATGTCTCACTGAAAGGTCCTCTACACAGAGTCACACAAATCATTCACTACACTTTCTAAGTTCTGTTGTCCTGTTTACATGCGAAAATCTCACATGAACAGAAGAAAACATTTACAGCTAGTAGTTTCCTGGCTTAATGATACTCAAATTTTGTAGATTTTTTTATCTACTGTTTGAACAGTATTTTCTCTAAATTCAGGTGTATGAATGCGTATGTACATGAATAGATAGATGGAGACAGAGATATAGATGCTGATCTATCTATCTATATTTCATATATGCGTGGAATATATATATATATATATATATATATATATATATATATATATATTTCAAGTACATGTAAACATGCACTCATACACAGAAACATTCTCTTAGGATTTAAGCAACAGCAATTCCAGAAGCTCTGTAAAAGTGGTTGTGATATAGGAATTCTGTGGACCCCCTTTCTAAATGGTTGAGTGCCCTTAGGGTGCAGTTTTTATTTCTCCACAAATTCACATGTTGGGGTCTTGGGCCCCAATTCACACTATTCAGAGCTGATCAGCTTCTGCAAGGTCATTGGATAATTAAGGTACTATTCTTGTCAATTGATTAACTCATTAATGTATTTGAAGCTAAATAGCCTATTAGCAGATAGAGTCCAATTGAACAGAGTGGGTCATAGGTGAACATGGAGATTATTTTTTTTTCTAGACACTTGCTATTGGGCTCTCACCTTCTCTGCTTCATGGTTGACGTGAGTACGTTTATTCCATGCTGATTCTGCTTTACCATACCCTGAAGCCAGCTGACCATGGACAGAATGCTCTGTAGCCAGTACCCCAAACAAAACTTTCTTCAAGCTGAATTTTTCAGGCATTTTTCACAGCAAGAGAAGGTCAGTCTACATGGGTTTAATGGAGAAGAGGGTTTTCCCTGTTTGTGTCTCGGGAAGTTATTCAGACCACACCATGTGATTCTAGAGCGACATCTACAAGCCTTAGAAGGCCAGGATGACATATCTTTGCTCAAGCGGAGTCTATGAACTGCCTAAAGGGCAAGACAAAACACAACAAGATATGTGCTCCTATACCACTGCAAGGCAGACACGCTGTGACATAGAAAGGACAAAGAAAACTTAGAGAACAAACTCGTTGTTCAGTTATGTATAACAAGGGGCACAGAGGTGCTGCCACAGTGCGGCATAAATCTGGAAACAGGGTCAGGAAAGGCAACAAGAAGGTTGTCGAATGTGGAAAGGAGCAGTCAAAGAAAAAGAAGCTGCAGATTGCTCAAATATTTTGATTCGGTTGGCCCTCCATAGTGGAAAATTAGAAGAAAAAAAGTCAGTAACACTCTACTTTTCCTAACTAAAGCATTTTAAAATAATGGAAATAAATTAGGACTCTTTGCTCCAAGTGGCACAATGGAAGCACACATTAAAAGCAAAGGACTCTCAAGGATTTCAGATTTAAAATAAAGTTAGTTTTAAACTGAATTTCAGCCTTTACTCCTTATGTTACCTTTATTCTTATCTCTTGCCTTCCTTCTTTGTTTTTCATTTTCCCACCATTAGCTATCTATACTGAATATCAGAAAACAATTCTGATAATATGCCTTATAAGGGATCAAGAAGAAGGGAATAAGAATATAAAATTTGAACCAAGGAAGATGAATACTTCCTGGGGGGAAAAGCAATCACCCATCAGCCTAATTCCATTACACACATAACAGAAATTTTGTTAGCTATATGACCAATAATGTCATAGGATAGTATGCGATTTTTCCATTTGCTCATTCATTTTCTTTATAAATTTACAGAAAATATGACCTGATATACTGCTATGAATATTACAATATTCAAATGCACAAGTACAACAAAGATATTTCCAGTGGAAATGATCCCCAGAACAAATGAGACATTGCAAACACCAGTTACACATTCGTGGATAAAGAACATCTGTCAAGCAAATAATGCATGATTTTCATTAGGCAGTAGACTGAATTACAGCTCACATGACTTTGACTTGTCCTATAACTGTGACATCTGAACCTCTGCTTATGTGGTATCATGTGTATAATACTACATCCATAACATGTATAACAGCTGTATTGTGGGCTTCCATTGTCACCAAATAAGAACATTACCTGGGAACGTTGCTGTTAGGAAAATTAAAGATTGAAAGGACAGAGCTGACCCAAAACCACTGTCTATAGCTAAACTCAACCAAAGCCAGCCTTAACTGGGTAACTCCATTTGATTCCATTTCCTGGCTGAATAAAACAAGGCCATCTTATCCAACCAGCAAGCACAAGGATGAACACTCATTTTAAACCATTAAACATTAAGTGACTTGGTTACAAAGCCAGACTGTGGATTCAGAGGACCTACCTAGCTTTCATTTCTGCTTATTTAAATATGACATGACAGAAATTTCTTTGCCATTGCCAAATAATGTAATGATTTAAAAAATGTGTCAGCACAAAATACACATGACTATAGATTCTTGGTATTGATTGTTTGCTTATTAATAAATTCAATCAATAATCAGAACCTACTCACTTTGAAAATAAATTTATGCCCCAAATTATAACATGTAATCCACTCTCCTACCAGATGATCAGAGCCCTCAAATATTCCTCGTATTTTGGCCACGCATCCTAAATATATAAATTGGTAGAAGAAACTCAATAAGCGTAGTAAAATAAATTGTTCTGATTATGTAAATATATAGATACATAAACAAATTCATCTATCTAAAAATCTATTATTCATCTTCTAAGTGGAATACTAATTGAAAAATTAGTGTTCATTCAAAAAGATTGATATCAGCTGGACCACAGTAACCAACAGAAACTAGAGCTGAGTATGGGGAAAAAGAAGTTTAGGCACATGAATAAAATGTTGTCTATGCAAGTGAAAAGCTAAAATTGCATATCTCTCAGGTTTATTTATGTTTTGATGTTATATAATCTTATTAATTTCTCATCTATTATCACTTGACTGAAACAAAACATTTCTATCATTTTATATATAACCTAAGACATATATGCCAATTTATGTTAAAATACATATTAGTATTCTTAGTAAAGATGAAATTATTACTTTCTTTTTGAATTTTTATTTTGTGACAAAAATTTATCTCATATATGATTTCTAATCAAAATAAGCATTTCACTTCTTTTTTTGGTCATATGTTTTGTTTTCTATTTATATTTTATCTACAAACACACTACACAGAATAATAAAATAAGCACCCATATACCCACTGTCAGCCCCAGAAACATTTGGTTTATAGTCACTATTTGATGACCTAGACTCTTATCCATTCTTTTCACATGAAATTTTAAATAAAATCCCAGATATTAATCAACATTATTTTAATAAAATATATTTCAGAGTGACCTTGAAAAATGACCTTTCATATTTTTCAGAAACAGAAAGCAGGCAAAAAAGTTATTATTACTCTAATTTACCTAAAATATATTGTATAATTTTAAAACTGGAATGGCATCTTTTAGGCAGAAGACGAAATGAATCCAAAAGAATGAGGCAAATGCATATCATTATAGAACACAATCAACCTTTATTTTCATTACGCTATCTCAGTATTGAAAAAATTATAAATTATGATTCAAATAATGTTAGAAGAAATGTTAGTGTAAGCATAGATAAAACCCTGAATCATGGGGAAAAATATGAAAATATATACTACACTTGATTTTTAAAGTCGTGACTGACAGAAAGAAAGTTGATTCTCTAGAACTAAGTAATAGTCCATTGGTTAATTTCTGCTAATCATATTTGATATTGAAATGCAGTAAATCATAGAAATCCTAGAAATTTTGTTTCAGAGATAGAAATTATCTAAAATTTCTTCTTCATTCCCTCCAATCTGTCATTTTCCTTTAAGAGCTTTCTTGAAGTATAATTCTGTCATCCCAATAAATGAAATTATTATATTTTATTGTCATTTGTTTCTAGTTGTCTTCTTTTATAATATTTTAACGTCCATTCCTATTTTAGTGTGTGTATTACATTAATTAAATATGATTACATTGAATTGACACATTGTATTTTATGCACTCATTCAATAAAATGATCACTTGTATCATTTCAGCTTTTAGTTATTTAAACTTTTCATCTAAAAATCATGGTGTGGATATAGGTTTTCACTTGAAACAAATAGTTATGAGCTCTCTTTTTCTACCTCAAATAATTTCTTTTTTTTTCTTTTGCAACCTTGAGTTTCCATACAGTGTTTTAAATTTATTTAGCATGGATTGAGTACAGGATCATACAGTAATTCTATATTTAAAACTTTGAGAAACTTCAAACTATGTTCCAAAATGATTTTATTATTTTATACTTTTTTATGTGTTCCAAATTCTCCAAATCTTCATCAACATTGTTATTTTGATTATCATTTTCATTAGTGAGTTAGCATGAAATAGTGTCTCATTAATTCACCAGAGAAAAATAATACTGAGCATCTTTTCATGAACCTATTCACATTTAATGTGTCTTCTTTAGTAGATGCCTATTTAAAAACTCCTGTTAATTTTCAAGATAGAATTACTTTTCAATACCTATGTCTTGTAATCTGAGCAACAATTTAGAAGATAACAATAAGCAATATATTAATCACTCACTGTTAATCTCCTTTTATCTTGCTTTGAAATTCACTATCATTGTTTTTTCTCTTTGAAATAAATAATTGTTCTTCATTAGTAGAATGAAGAAATAATTTACATATTTTATATAAAATATTTTATCTGTAAATCTTCGGTTTATGACCCATTTTGAGCTAACTGTTCATGCTATATGGTAATGGTCCAGGTATATTTTTTCAGATGTGGACATTCAGTTCTGACAGCATCTTTTGTGAAGCACATAACTCTATTGCTTCTATTTTTTTCTGAAATACTTGTTGAAATTAAATTGGTCAAAAGTATAAGGTGCAGTCTCTGTTCTTTCAATATTTTCTATTGATTTATATACCTATGCTTTTGTCAATACCACGTGGCATTGATTATAGTTGGTTTATAAAATTTGAACCATGGAAGTAAAATCTTTTTATTTCTCAAAATTATTAGTTTTTCTTCTGGCTTTTCTTGCTTGCATTTCAATGTAAATTAAAATTAATTTAACAAATTATGTAAGAAACAGGTAACATTAGGTAACACTTTTTTGTGTCAATGTATGAATTTGAGAGCAATGCCATTTTAACAATAATCTCTTATTTAATCCATTATCATGGGATGTTATTCCCATTATTTACATCTTCTTTAATATTTGTCAACTATCATTTGTCATTGTCCATGCAAATGCCTATTGTTAGATTTATTCCTATATATTGCATTGTTTTTATGCTATTTTAAATAAAATTGTTTATGGGAATTCATTTTTAGATTACTTCTAGTTTATAGAAATACAATGGTTTTTACATAATGTCTGTTTCACAACTTTGTTGAATTTTTAAATATATCAAATGGTTTTACTTTTGTGGGAGATATTTGATTTTCTATAAGTAAGATCATGCTGTGTATAAATAGGTATCACTTTAGTTCTTCCTTCTCCATTTAGGCTGTTTAAATTCATCATCTTGCCTAAATGCCTTCATTGCATATTGTGATAAAATATTAACTAGCAGTACCTGGTGTGATTCTTTTTTCTTTTTTATATTTTTTAATACCTGATTTTGTCTCAAAAGCTATCAGGCATTTACTATTAAGTATGTAAACTAAAGATGTTACATAAAGTGTAAGGAAGATTATTAGGTTTTATCAAACATTTTACTGTATCTATTGATTTACTGGTGTGTGCTGTTTTCTATTTCATTAATATTGATTTTCCTAGAAAAATGTCATGTGGGAAAGAGGTATAATTCTTCCAATACATTGATGGGTCTTGTTTCTTAGAATTTATCTAAGGATTTTTTTTTCATCTGTATACAGTTTTCCTCTCTTCTGATGTCTTTATTGGACTTTCCTATCAGAGTAATATTTTTCTCCTAGAACATACTAGAAACTGTGTCTTCTTCTATATTTTAGAATATTTTGGTGCTAATTCTTTAAATGTTTGGTAAAGTTCTGATCTTGGACGTTTCCTTGCAAATTACTGTTGTTTACAATGCAATCTCTTTGTTCTTATAGAGATTAAATTCTTGACAGATGTGTTCAGGAATACTCATGTTTTCTATTTTTTCTTGAGTCAGTTTCAGAATTTGTTTTGTTCTATGCATTTGTCTTTTTCATTTGGATTATCTGATTTGTTGCTATATAACGCTTAAAAGGTTGCCTGATAATTCTGTAAGCACAGGAGTAATCTTTCTTTAATTTCGGATTTTGATAATTTGACACAGTTTCTCTGCTTACATTGGCCACCTTTCATTTTGGCTTTAATGTAGCTACCAAGTGGCTTTTCAGAATAGGTCACGGAGTGAACTAATTCCATGCTTGATCAGTGAGATATTCACCTGCTAATGTTGGACATATGTGTGGTTTGTAAGCTGCTTTAGTTTTTCAGGGCATTTGCCTGTTCTTTCTCCCACAGTTTCTGACTACTTGGTGCTGGGCATTCTCTCTTCAGTTCCTTCTGAGGGTTGGCAGCCTAAGGAGTACCTGCACATGTGCTCGCGGAATGCCGGAAATCAGGCAACTTTACTTTGGAACCTAGTCTTCTAAGACATGTTTTTGATTCAGAGAAGCTCATTATTCATCCAATCTTGGATAGAGGCTGCTTCAAACCTTAGTGCTGTGGAAGCTTCTATCCAGTGTTGTTGGCTTTGTGTTCAGTTGGTCAAAACTATTATTTCTTGGGCCCAGGCATGTATACCACCATTCCGATCACCTTTCACGGTTCCCGCCATGAAACTTGTGTTTTTCCTTCCATTTTGCTTCTGTCATGGAAGTACTGGTCTCCTTTATTCTCTGGCAAGATCTTCGTATTTATTTTACTAATGCTTTTAGACATGGGTTTCTGTACTTTATTTAGATAAAATCAGTCATCCCAAACTGAATTCTTAAGGTCTTTAACCATAAGAAATTAGTTTCACCCTGGGCAAATTCTCTGGGCTTTTGCTTTGAATGAGGCAACGAGGAACATTTATGGGGAAGGATGCTCAGCTCTCCCAAACGGAACCTCAACCCTAAGAGTTAGTGGTGGTGGGGGTTATCAGATACTCAGTATTAGCGATGTACTGCCCACAGTAATAAAGTTTCCATATTTCTTTTGAGGAATTTCTGGAAATGGGCAACATTATGCAGCAAATGGTTTAAAACTGCAATTGCAGAGATGGAGTTAGGAGAAAAAGGATGATGGGGCTCTCCTGACTGTGCACATCTTGAGTGGAGCTTCTGAACGCAGACCTGCAGAGGAGACAGATTAGAGCACATGGAGTTTCACTTTTTACCATGACTGAGTGTGTTTTCTAGAACCAACATGGCTCCATTTGGACAACGTGAACTGCGAATGTTGGTTTTAAACAATCTTCACTATTCCATGTGTCACAAGCTGCTCAAATTCTTCCTGAGAAGTCTCATTTAGTGACTATCTGTACAAATAACAATGAAAAGCAACCATGTTGATGAACGGTCTCCTCATGGTCACTTCATGTCTCCTTTCCTGTCCTCAGCATACCCCCTCACCTGCACTAACGCACCATCTCACACTCGCCCCAAAGCCCACCGTGGAGAGCTGAATGTTTACTACACACACATCTTTACCTGCTGCCTGCATTCATCATTTAAGATGCAGATCAGTAACTCCTGCTTCTGGGTCTAAATGTTACAACCAATCCAATCATGACCAGTTGGGTTGTAGAGTTCCCACCATTTTCATGAATACCCTTTGCTTCAAGAATAGGTACACCAGCCAGTGCAGTAAATATTTCACAGTGGAAGTGATTCTTTCAATTCTGCCATATTTCCAGATGATCTTGATATAGGGGAATGAAACTCTCAACCTATTATGTCCAGTAAGAGTTCATGTTCTCTAAAATCGAAGAATGAATTTTAGGAACAATGGAGGTGAAGAGTGGAATATATTTATTGAGAGAAAGAAAGCTTCTGTGTGAAGAGAGACAGAAGGGGACCCGAGCGGGTTGCCCAGGACGCTGTCTTTTTCAGGGACTTTTATAGAGTAAAATCATGGGTTCAAAAATGGGGGAAGCCTGAGAACTCACAAAGCAGAATGGGATAAGGTGGGACAAAACTACAGTTAGCCAATAGGATTAATAGTTTAGGTAATATTGATTACATTAGGGACAAATGGGGAAGGGAGTCACATAGAAAGCAGGCATTCTTAAGGAGCGGTGACTCTTTCCTAGGGGGATGGGAACTATTCAGGGTATCAATCCTCAGGATATGGGTGCATTTGTTTGGCCTTTTGTCTTGAGGCCTGATCCATAGCAGGAGACATCAGTCTCCCCACAGTTGCCAGGTATATGCACTGGCTCCATTGAGGACCTAGCCCTGTCTCACTGCCTATAATATTTTTAACTAACTCAGCTGCCTGCAACAATCTAACCTAACAAAAAAAAAAAAAAAAAAAGGCTACACTGTTAGATGGCTTCAAGTTTCTCTATCCACTGGCTTCCCTCCCAAGCATACACTTTGAATTGCTCACTAAAAATAAACATTTCACATATTTTCCTTTTTTCTAACTGTTGGCTATTTAGAAGGCTAACACAAAGTTTTTCTGTCTTCAGAATATCATTATGCACTCAGTCTCCCCACCAGTCCTCTCAGCTACATCTCTATTTGCCTCTACTCATTCCAGCAGCCTCTTTGATGTGTATTCCTATCAGTTTTAACTGCTGAAAATATTTAGTATATTTACTATCTTTGATTTTGTGATATAGAAAATCTATTTAAGAATTTTTTTTGTTTCTTTCAGACTTTAACCCCCAAAGTATAATTTAACTAATGGATATATTGTGTCTATTTCACAGTTAACAGGATATACAGGAAAATGATTCTTGAATGTTATTAGACTTTCTAGATAGGATACATTGGGGAAAAGAATAGAAAATTGTGCATTTCTCAGAAGTAGCTTTGTTGGTAATTTTTAGAAATAAGCCATTAAAGGAAGGAAAAGTGGTATACTGTTTGTAAAATCTAGCAAAACTCAAAAAAATTCACTTCACACTCAAATTAACAAGGACATATAAATGACTTGAAACTATACTTGTGTCGACTAGTCTTACTTTGAGAACATTGCTTATTATCTTTGGCTTATTGCTATATAGCTATGAAAAACCAGATGTAATGATTCTAAAGGCCCCTCAGTACTAAAATGGTCTCTTTGCTTGCTCTAGAAAGTGACCAACCGTGGTTGGCCATAACTGACTTGTAGGTGTCAGAATCTGGCTCGATAGACATTGGGACAGCTCTCATCACCAAGTTCCATTACTAGGATTAAGTACCTTCATTAACAGACTGCATTCAGGGACTTTCATTAGACCTTGCAAGTGGCCATCTCCTACTTTACAGCAAGCAGGGTCTCACTTAAGACTTGCAGGGTCTCATTTAAGACTTTGAAAATACCTATGCTTTGCTGAATAGATAAGCTAGCATTCCATAGTTCAAAATTTCTGGAAAATTAGAAATAGCTGAGGCCTGACATGTTCTGTACTTTTCAAAGACAGTGTATTGAATACATATAAAACTTTTAATACATGAAAATTTTCTTATCTTTTCCCAAGCACCCCCTAATTCTACCACACACAGCACTTTCAGTATAGTCAAGACTGCTATAATCCAGCTGGAAATTAGAAGTAGAGAAGGTGGGCAGAAAAACTGAAGCCAAAAACAACACTGAAACTAATAAGGAATCTCAGTTTGTCAAGTCAGGGGAACCATTTGCCAAACAATGTTTTAAATGATTTAAATAGCCCAGTGTGCATTATAGGCCAGTTCCTGAGTTATGTTAACCTCCGTGCTGACAATTCATGTGGATTTTCACATACTAATTTACAAACTAAAGAGAACTAAATAATATGTACATCGCTCCATTCTTTACAAGCAAATCACAGAATTTTATCCCTGATAACACACATGACTTGTTAACTGTCAAGCCAAAACGTATCTACCATATTAGACTCCTTATCAGGTTACGCTGAAAACATTCTCCTTATAACACTCAATAAACAGCCTCATATGAGTACCATAAACCTTTGTTATACTGCCTTACTGAAAAAGAGCAGAGGAGCTCTGTGGAAGGTTATTCAGTCCCAAGTTATTTGCTCACAGTTCAGTTAGAGGATGAACAAGGGTTTCTGAGAAGGGGGATTAATGAGTTCAACAATGCCACGTGCCCAGGAGACCCATAGTGCTTTATGCCAGTTTGAACTACAAGGTGACAGAGCAAAAGTTACAACTGACTGCCACATCAGGCAGGTAATGAGTGAGCTGTGCATGGCTCTTTATACGCTATGATAGGGAATTGTTATAAGGTGGCAGGGGCTTTATTAGGTGCAATTGTATAGGACTTAAAGGTACATTTTTAAAGAGACCTGTATTTCAATTCATCCTGAACTTACTGAGAAATAGAATTACCATCACTCAGCTTCAGAATGAGACCCGTGAACAATGCAAATAGGCCTGTGACTAAAGAGGTTGAATTATCCAGCAGCGCCATCATTTTGCCCGGTTTGGCTTTAACTCTGTTGATAGCAGTGAAGAGAATAGATACTGGCAAAAATCTGTGCTCAAATAATATAATTTTTCCACAACATTATAAATATTTTAGACATTCAATAAATGTCTTTAAGCACCAAGAATCTGTCAGGCATTTCAATTACTTGGAATTCATCCAGATTTATTTAATAAACAAATACAATCTTTTGGGGCCTACAAGTGATAGAAAGCTTCATTTCAGCACTTTAAAAGTATGACTTTTCACCAATCCTTGGCAAGAGTATAATGTTTCCCATTTCACAGATAAGGAAATTGAGACATAAAGAATTAGATCAATACAGTTTTTATCATACAGAACTAATATGTGATTGTAACCAGAGTTGGCTTCTGAAATAGGCACATTATATATAGTAATATATTGTGTATAAGATATACATGTGATATGCTAAATATTGCTCTCTTTTATATATGATGATATAAAGATATAAAGACCATTCAAATACGTTTTGTATGATACACAGTATACTATTATATTTATGTTGTTGTGTATGTGAGAAGCACAGAAATGCACAGTTAAATATTTTTACATACACACATGAGTATATCTGTATGTGTATGCATTCTGTTTATGTGTTTGTGTTCATATATAGACATACATGCAGAGAATAAGTTTGTTTATGGGGACATAATAGTGACATTTGGGAATATGAAAGAGATATGGGTATTGAAATGGATAATGTGAAGGACACATTATGGATAAGAAAAGAAAACTTCAGATAAAATTCAGTGGTGGGGAAAGTAAACCTAGTGAGACAATAAAGAAAAACATATGCCTCAGGCCAGAAAACAAGGTGACAGTATACAACATGTTACTGAATTTTCCAGCCTCTAAGAAGCACGTGAAGTCCCGGAAAATTTTCTCAAGACTATCAACCACTCAGTAAAAGAGACCCACTTGATTACCTTTTTATTTTCTAACTTTAGTGTCTCAGAAGTATTCAATCAGTGGCGTCACCAAGGACAAAAACTGATTGATGTATTCAGCTCTTTTGTATCATTAAAAAGAATTCTACAATAATTATAGGCTTCTGCTGTTTATAGTCTAAGATAATTATATTTAAACAAAGAAAATTACCAATGCCAAGCAAAGGCAAGGCGATATTGAATAGGTATCCAGAAAGACACGGACTATATGGCATTTAAATAGCATGTTAGGAACCCAGAGGACCTATGACTAGAGTGAAAAGTAAGGAAAACTCAGGAGACTTGAAGGTTGTACTGCAAATAGGTAAGTAAAGAACACAGCCATGGGACTACAGTAGCCAGGACAAGAGAAGTTCCAGGAGGATGTACTTGTTTTTGAATATAGAGTCTCTTTATATATCCAGTAGTAGAGACCTCACTGGAATTACTGTCACTAGCAATTATTTCTTCAGGCATTAAACAGAAATATCTCACCAAGAAATATATCCAGAAACGGCTGCTATACATTCTGGAGTTATGGCGAAAAAATGAATTTACCTTTAAAGTCTTTATAAACAGGTATCAGAGTGCATGGTGACTGTGAAATCAATACATCAAGCATTCCATTTCCTGTTTCTCTTTTCTACTTTCCTTTTTTCTCTAGTTTAGATCGCTCACATTCTACCAAGCATTCATTTGTTCCATGTCTTCTAAATTCACCTTCTCAAACAAACCACATTTTAATGCTATGAACTATATTCACATTAAAATTCAGTTGTAATTCAAGAAGAATTTCAATCATAATTCAAATTGCCATTTTCCTCAAACTCTTCCTTTAGTTTACTAAAGTAGTAAATAGTGATTTAGTGCAGAACTGTAAATTGATTGTAAATATTTACAGTTTGTGAATTCAATTGCTTTTTTCCCAGAGTAAAGTTTTGATGGAAAATGATAGTTTATATGGACAACTATTTTGAAGAAAATAAGAGACATTATGGTAGCCACTGTTGATTTCTTCTTGTCTTGTTTTGATTTCCTGTGTTGCTTGCATTGTTTTGTTCTGATCTGCCTTTTTCTATTTTATTTTGTTTTATTGTCTTTAAAATAAAAAAAAATTAAAAATCCAGGGCCACTCAACAGAAAGCCAGCCCTAGTTAGTGCAGGGTAAGTATTGATGCAACTTTAAATTTTGATTGGTTGGTTTTTGATGGACATTTAGAGACCCAAAGCTTTCCTTTACTTTTCTCCTATTATCTTCTCATGCTTTAGAGCTATCTCCAAGTTTCTCTGCATCCAAATTTAAACCTGTTTTTCTTAATAGCATTTATCATTTTTATCTATTTTTTACTGCCAGCAACACAATCACACATACGGCCTTACCTAGAAAAAAGGGATGAATATATAGTTTTGCTATATGCATAAAGAGAAATGAGTTAAGAGTCTTTGCCTCTGAAGCTTATGTAGTAATGTGCAGTGGTGTCTCTGTTTAGAAACTTATTTGCTCTATGCTTCTGGGGAAGAGAACCATTTCATGCTTGGGCAGGGAAGATGGCAAAGACAGTGCTCTTCACCCAATGTGGAGTTTGTGCATAGAATCAAACTAACCAAATGCTTTTGCTTGGAAACGAAATTGTTTGGAAATAGCAGTGTTCATGAATCCAGGTATTACTGTATTAGATAAGCCGAGGCAGACACACTTGGGTGGAATTAATTAAAAATCACTTATTGGGGCTCATTACCAAGAATCAAGGACTCCTGGATACAAGTGCATTTGTACTGTATGTGTTACAGATCATGATAGTGATAAAAGAGATTTGTCATTCATTACATTAAGATGAAGAAACTGTCTTGTTTGGAATTACTTACAAAATACCTGTATCTGTTTTGGCACAGAGTAACAGCACACTGAGAGTTTGATAGATTGATCTATGTGTGGTACAGGGTTTTCAAAAATAAAACAACACTTAAGTGGGCTGGTTTTGACAAAATAATAATACTTGACATTTATACTTATTATTTATTGTTATATCTAATTACTACATAGATGATGAAGGTGAAAAGGCTTGTCATGCAGTGAACATTAACATTCTCTGAAGATTTTAATTGCAACAGTAAACTATAAGAATGTGTCCAGACTTTCTAGTATGAAAGTCTGTAGACTATTTTTGAAAACTTCAGTGGGCAAAAGATTGTAGAGTCAATAGAGATTTAATTAAGGCAAGTTTGAAGCACAGAGAGTACTTTAGGGCTATTGTTTTGAAATTATCAGTCACAGAACAATATTATTTGAGAAGGAAGTAAGTCACTAAATAACTCACCTACACATATTTTACTATAGGGTAGATTAGAGGCTTGTCTCACATACTTTTCCCAATACTTGCTATCAGTGTAGTCCTATAAGGTTTCCAAAATCTAGTTTCACTAGCATTTAAATGTTGTGAACAGAGAGAGTCCTTTTTCTAGTAAAACATCATGGAATTTTACCAAATTCACATCTTCTTAAAATATACAGTGTTTTTTTTTATTGTGGTTTAATGCCACTGAGCATTGGTTCTAATTTTCCTTTCAAGGCAGTTATCAACTACTATTATTGTTCTGAGGTAAGAGAATGAAGAAATTTGCCAGGGTAAGAAGAAGAAGTATAAATATTGCATGGTTTCTGTTATTGAGAAGCCGAAAGTATAAACAGGTGAAAGAGCAAAGTAAAGGATGAATAACAGGAAAGTAGATAGGTCTCTGGATATAACAATGAGATCTAGAGATGCATGTAGGCAGCGGAAGAAAGGTGGAAGTAAGAAGAATTAAGACAGACAGCCTCTCTAATAAGTGGTGCTGGAAACACTGGCTGTCTACATACCGAAGACTAAACCTAGATCCAAGTCTATCACCATGCACTAAATTAAAGCAAAATGCATAAAAGATCTAAATTTTAAACAGAAACACTAAATCCACTGGAAGAAAAAAGAGGTAGAAATCTTGAAGTCATAGGGACAGGCATAGGGTCTCTTAAAAAAAAAAAAAAAAAACTTGCACTGGAAATACGTCAAAGAACCGACAACTGGGATTTCATCTTATTATACAGCTTTTGCACAAACAAAAAATAAATCAACAACAGAGTGAAAAGACAACACAAACAGTAGGAAATAATTTAGCCAGTTGGCTCTCAGACAAAGGACTTCTATCTAAAACACATTAAGGATTGAAGAACATCAGACCCCTCAAATTCGAAGACCCAATCCAAAAATGAGCATCTGACATGAATATGCACTTCCCAGAGAAAGAAATGCAAATGGAAAATTAATACATGAACAAATGTTCAACATTATTGATCAATTGAGATTCGCAAATTAAAATGGTGCACCCCAGAAACAATGGCTAGCATCAAAAAAATCAACCAATGATAAATGCTGGTGGGCTGTAGGGTAAAAGGAACACTTCTTCACTGTTAGTAGGAGTGCAGATTGGTACAATCACTGTGGGAATCAGTATGGAGATTCTTCAGAAAACTAAGATTACAAGTCCCATTTATCCCGGTGTTTCCCCTCTGGATATCTTCACAGAAAAATTGAAAACATCATGTCACAATGATATAAGTGGACCCATGTTTATAGCAGTACAATTTGTAATGTTCAAATCTCCGAAACAATCTAAATGCGCATCAACTGAGGAATGGATAAAAAAAAATTAGTGGTCTTTTAATACAATGGGGTACAACTCAGCCACAAAGCATAATAAACTTGAGAGTTTCACTGGTAAATAGATGCAAGTTGAGACCATATTCACAAGAGAAGTAAATCAGACTCACATGTATAAGCACTATATAGTCTGCCTGATGTGAGAAAATAAAGGGGTAAATAAGGTCTAAAATATATAGTAGATATTGTGAAATGGGAAGAAATTATTCCAAAGTAGAAAAGAACTAGAATGGGTGAAACAAGGGAGAATAGCAGGCAAAAGGAAAATAGTACAAGTCACTATACTATTAGTGTCTCTTAGTTTATAAAAAAGGAAGGTTTATGCTAATATTGATTGGAGAAATTTTTATGCCTATATTTTATACCCTGAGCAACTACTCCAAAGATAACAACACATAATGCATTACCTATTGCTATTCTTTTACTATTTTATTACCATAAAATAAAAAAAAAATGCTTAAAGATAAAAAAGAACTACGATATGTTTTGTACATGTACCAATTCCGCACCATGAATATAACCACTACACACTGCAACCATAGAGTAAAAGAATTACAAAAGGAAGGATGAATTACAAAATAGGTTTCATGTGTCTAATGTTCTATTTTGCATATATACAAAATATCTTTTATTGTAATACAATGATTTATCATTTCATACTTCATATTTTGTATATATATAAATAAATACACATGTTTATTATAATGGACTGTATGAACCTGATGACAGTGAAGTTTTTTATGTATAAAAATGGTGACTCACATGCTTGATCCACTCCCTCACACACACAGAGGAATACAGACACACACTCGTTTTATTGTATTCTCACATATTCTCATCAAAAATAGTACAACCAGATGGATCCATTTAACTCAATTTAGTGGTAAGGAAAGACAGACTCTTAAAATTACATTAATTTTTTTGCTGACAGGGCTCTTTTGAAAATGATATTTCCTCTAAACTTACATGAGGACTAGTGTCAATCAGCTATTCCTGACTTTATTCCTGGTTATGTGTTTTCTTATATTTTTTTTAAATTTTACTTTCTGTGTCATTACTAAGTGACTCAGAAATACTACTAACAGTGCATTAAATTCACCCACAAATTCCATAAGAAATTTAGTTATTATTTCATAAAAATAACAATTCAAAGATTTGTGACAGATTTTCAAGATAAGAACCATTTAGAGTTATTAACTGAAGCCAAAAACTTTTGGAGTAATTTTAGAAGCCTTTTTAGTCACACCTACCAATTGCATAGAGAGGTAGGGAAAGTGACAAACAGACTCAGATTCTGGAGGAGGCACTGTTTCTCAGACTTGACTATGCCAAGGAACACTTAGGAAGGAAAAAATTTTAAGAAGAGCTTCATTAACAAAATGCCACTCAAGATTTCCAAGGCTAGTGGAAGATCTCCATTTTAAAACAAGAAGATGTAAAACTTTCTTTATTCTCCAAGTTAGTCATTTATGATAAAATATCCTTCCAAATTTATTTTTACATCATCTGATCACATTCCTGAGCCCATTTTCCTTAAGCAATAATTTTTGATAATCTGACACATTTGTTGCTAAATGGAATCAGGGAGAAAGGGACTGATATTGCCACCTACATTATGTCCAGTGTGCTGTACAACCTAGGAAGAGAAGTAGTGAAAAACACCTAACCAAAGGAAGAGATACTAAAAAAAATCTGTGTATTCTAAGAACTGTGAAATGTGAATGACAGTTTTTAAGTCTTAATTTTTTGGCTAAATGTGTTTACCAGTATTTTTTCACTATACTTATTAGTAAATTGTGAGATTTGCCTGTGTATATAAATTGTGAACTTTATTGATAGGCACGACTGAGTCTATTTATGTTCCTACACTATGTACTTTTATCTAACCAATAATACACTTAAAAGGTCAGATTTTTTAGTGTAGCATCCAGACAAAGAAACTGCACATTCTATAGCATAACTAAATTTCATGTTTCAGTTCTTTCACCTCCATCACTCAAATACCTAACTGTTGTATTCCTTCCTCAGTGCATCATATTATTCAGCTAATTTATCAGTCCTGACAAAACCAGGGATCCCTCCAGTTTGCTGTTGCACCTGTAGTTGAAGCAACAATTTATTATCAAATTATATCTACAAATCTCAAGTGGGTCTTTAATGATATCAAGTAACTGAATGAAATTTCTCTAATCAAATACTTCTGCAGGCCATTGACCTACTTGCTTTATGTTTCCTCCTATCTCCTGTTCACAAATCTTCAATAAGTTATTTCGCTGAGAGAAAACAGAAGCATCAGGATAGGACAGATAATGGAAGCATCAGAAAAGAATATTTCCTATCCCCAACATTTACTAGCCTATGATTGTTAGCCTTTATTTTGTTTTCTGGTGGTGTATTTTGTTTTACTGTCACAGAGACTAAATAGTCTTATTTCTACTAAAAACATTCTGCATTTGGGATGCATAATCAGTTTTTTTTTAGACAGGGTCCCCAAAAAAGACAGGGTTCAAGATTGTTCTTGAACTCACATTGTAGACCAAGTTGGCCTCTAACTCACAGCAATCCACCTGCCTCAGCCTCCTGAGTGCTAGGAATACAAGTGTGTGCCACCATGCCCAGTTTAGATTTGTTTAGTATCTACGATTACCTTTCCCTACTGCATCTTAAATTGTGCTCCTGTTAATGGTGGAATTTCTCCAACCTAAAACGTCTTTTTTAAAAAAAAATTGAATTAGCATATTAATTATGATTACTATCGAAGTTTAGTGTGATATTTCCATAGACATTCATTCTGTGTGGATTAAATCCAATCTCCTTTATTACAGTTCTTCCACAGCCTTCCCAATCTCTACTAATCACTATTCACTATTTTCAAGTTGACATTTTTTAGGTTCCTCACATGATGGAGAACATGTGGTAATTGTCCTTCTGCGTCTGGCTTATTTCAACACCTTGAAAAACATAAAAATGTTCCGTTGTATCTGTCTTCTGAAATGTCTTGACTGTTCTCTTTTTCAGAGGAAAAGTTACTAAAGAAAAATGACCAGATCTAAGATATTTTTCTTTCTGCTTTTCAATGTCCTTATACGCATCAGTATTATCTCCTAAATTAAAAATGAGCATATCAGGACTCATTCAACTTTCATCTTGTAAAACCAATGGTCCATTCAACATGCTCATGTAAATTTAATCTGTAATTGTCACAGTCTCATTTTAGAATTCCAAAGTGATCTGACCAAACTATATACAAATGGCATGGGTTTTCATTTAAAACTAATTATAAAAATTGTACTGTTATTAAATTTACCTTATAATTCATCACAGTCTATATTGTTGGATCAATAAAGACATTCTTGCTAGAAAGAAAAATTTTTGTACAATTTATTCTCTAGTGGTTGATAGATTCAAAATCTTCCTTCAAGTGAATCTCTTTTGCTTGGAAGAAGCACACTTTGAACTATGGACATTTTTAGACCTACCTTATTGAGAGTTGAAAAGAAAATACCTAAGATTTCTAACCATGTGGAAGAAAAAAATTTTTTATTAGTACTGAAAATGAAACATAATTTTCCTGTAAAGGTTTACTTCTTAGGTCCAGGAAATGCCTATATACCTACATATCATGTTTTAGCTTTGTTGGTTAATTTCCTGTCCCTGAACAAAATGCCTGGCACGTGCAATATAAAAGAGAGCTTTATTTGGCTTGTGGGTTCAGGTTTCTATCCACGAGCAGCTGGCTCCAAGAAGGAAAGAGTATGGAAAATAGCGTAGCAGAGAAAACTACAGAAACCTTGGTAGCTGGAGGATAGAGACAGAAACTAACGGAGGAGCCAGGGATAAGGGTACACCCTTCCAGTTTATGCCTCCTGGGACCAAACCCCAACCCCTATATCACATTCAACTATGCACTCATCAGCTCCCCATGATCCAATAACCTTCCCAACGCCCTATCTCTGAACACAGGAGCTTTTGCAATATTTTTTAGATTTAACAATATCAGTCGGTAAAATCTTTTTATCCGTCTAGAAAGATTTCTCTTGATATGTCAACCAGATTTATCAAGAAACAAATACACTAATAAATGTATAATAGTCACAAATTGTTTGACTCTTAACACTTGTTGAATTTCAAAAATGAGAATAAACTTATAATGCAGTAAGTTGTCTGTCTACACATGAAATTAACAAAAAATGGGATGCAATATTATACATACAGATTCTAATTTCCATGTGGTTATTTAAAATTATTTTGTTTACTTCTCTAATATTTCCTAAGTGGATTCATTCAAAGACTTGTACTTGGCTTTATCATTTAGAATTGGGAGATTTTTATTGAGCTGACAATTTTTTAACTTTTAAAGTACCTAAAAAGAAAATATTTTTTTAATAAATAGTGTTACCACACAAATTTAAATAATAATCTTTTCTTGTATCTTAAAATAATTTTTACAGAACATAATTACTTATTCATAACATTTAAATGTTTTAATCCTTCAATCAATGACAGGGTTACAGGCTCCTGATATTGAATACTTTAAAAAACAACTAGCAAATTATATAAAATACATCTTACCATATATATGCTTCATTCAACTATGTTAATGAAGAACTATTCTTTTAGTTTTTGTCTTATTATTTAATTTAATCTCCTTTTGGTATTAAATTATATAAAATTTATGTTATATTGATACTTAGTTTATTTCTAGTGTTACAATATTTCATTTAAGAGATCACTAGTTGTACTTCAAAGATACAACATGTAAGAGGAAAACTTTGAACAATCAAAAAAGGGAAATAGAATGGAACAAATGACATCAACTTACTAGGCAAAACTCAAACTAAGGAATGGTAGGATTGCTCCTTTAAATTGAGGTACCTGGTGCTGTTTCCGCAAGGAGAAAATAACTAAGAAAAGTCACCTCCCATGTTAAAATGCATACATATATAATTTCTAGACTAGATGAGCCATTCTTGGAAATAAAAAAGTTGACATAAGTCATATTTTAATAAGAAAATTATATATATATACAAACAATTTTCAGAAGGATAACAATTAATGCATTGAACAAGAAATGTCAAACTCATTACTAATCAAAAATGTAGATTTTTGCACAACTCTCTCTGCACAACTGATTGGCATAGATTAAAATCATATTAGGTAATTATTGAGGACAGAATCATAAGCACAAACCAGTAAACTCTACAAGTTGAGTGTAACTAGGTACAGTCCTCCTGAAGAGCTACTTGTCAGTCATCTCAAGTTTGCTCTGTGATTCAAAAATTAGGTTACCTAGGGAATATTCATCAGCACATCAAATGAGTTTCTACTGCTAATGTCAGGTAAGCAGAGGCAAAAACTTCAACAGGAGAAATGGGGAATCAATATAAAGTGATATAAAGCATCTGGGGTAGAAAGTAGATGGGAATGATATAGAGAGAGAAGAAAAGGAAGAAGGAAGGAGGAAGCAGGGGGAAACAGAAAGAAAGAGAGAGACAGAGTCAGAGAGAGACAGAGTCAGAGAGAGAGAGACAGAGAGAGAGAGAGAGAGAGAGAGAGTCAGAGAGACAGAGAGAAACAGAGAGAAACTGAAATGTGGAGACCTGATTGATGACAAGATTTCTTTTAATGTATGGGGCAATAATCTATTCTACATTAGAGGAAGAGAGAGGTGATAGGAGTTTGGAAGAACATTTGGAAGATATGAACTGACATTATCAGGGGAACACATGCACAAGAATTCTTTTAGAAAATAAAAGACTTAAGGGAAATATTTTTCCAGACATGCATTTTGTCTTCTCCAATACACCAAATACTGTGTACTGTAGAGGTATGGAGACATTTGAAGACGTAGGACTGTCAAGAGATCTGTCATGTGAAGATATTTTAAAATCCAGAAGTACTAATAGGAAAGATAGAAACTCTTGGAATGCAGATGAAAGAAATTTCAGGGAGGAGATCATGTCCTCAACAGCTGATTGACATGTGAGAAGAAACCATGACATAATCTGAAGAGAATGGGAACAAAGGTCTGAATATGAAAAACACCATACAATGTTCTATGAATATGTTTAATATAGCTAAAGCACGATATAGTGGATTTCAGAGCACAAGGGTAACACAAAAAGGGAATATGACATTTTCCCAAATAACCTTCATATACAATTATAGATATGTGTTTGCATAGTAATGTGCATAGATTTTCATGTGTTGATTTTTCTAACTCTTAATAAATAGCTTTGTCTTAAAGTTTATCTTACAACACCTGACAAAAAAGAAATCCAGGTATTAGGATGCAAATTTCAAAGAAAAGGGAAGAAAAATTTTAATAAGGACTCAGAGAACAGACTAGGGAAATTGTGTCTTAGAAAGATGCTCTTCAAATACTGTTCTTTAATATTTGCAAGAAACTGTGCTTCACAATTCTTTTGTGCTCTCAAAATGTGCTGGATTCTATTAAAAATGCATGTATATTGATGCATTTATTTTCCTTTGCCACTTATATGACCTCATTCTTTGTAATTTATAAATTTTGCTAAGTAGTAATATGCCAAAATGCATAAAGAAAGCTAAATTGTGTCTTTATCCAAACTGCAATTTCTTTTACCAATTAAATAATTTTATTGGACAAAATACATGGAATAATTTATAAGCCAATAAAATTATAAGAATACAAAATGTGATCAGCATAATTATATAACTTCTTTGGAATACAGTTTCTAATATTTTCTAATCCACTGAGAATTACCAGATTTTATTTTCAGTTATAAACATTAATGTTTTAAGCTTGCCAGTAAGTTATATAAATGCTATTTAAGACTTGGCTAACTTAAAAGGCATCCCACCAAAATTTCTTTCCTCGAGAGTTGTTAATGCAGACCACCATACTGTGGAGAAACAAATGTTCTGACAGGGACGTCAGGATAAAGCTTTTTCAGGACTTCTGCTGCGTGTCAGCCTGACTACCTTGGTGAAAATGGACTGCGCTGTAATTATATGTAAATGGATGGGAGGAGAGCGCCTTTCACCTGTCAAATGTCTGAAAAAGTGCAAAACCTTTCTCTAAAATATTATGAGTAAAAGCTCTTGACTGTTTTTTGATTAATCTCACATGTCAAAGAAACTTTGGGATTTTTATCTAGGAATGTGCATTGCCCGGGAAATTGACCACGTGGGAAAGAGAAGACACAGACGAAAAAGTCAGGAAGTCAGATTCAGATTCTACCTTGAGGTCTGTCTCATGTATTTTAAAACCAAGTCCCCCCTCTCCCCCACTTTTTTTTCCTCCTCACTGCTTTTAGACTTCAATTGTCATATAGGAGGTCATAAAGTTCTGGGAATTTTAACAAGTCAGCCGGGATTTACTATGCTTAGTAAATGATTAAGAGGTAGGTAGGTAACAGCTCCCCCTAATTTAAAATGATTAAAATGATTAAGAGGTAGGTAGGGAACAGCTCCCCCTAATTTACTCAGATATGTTCTTTACATTTATGTCAAGCTCTTGTGAAGTGTTCTTTTGAGAAAAGATCTCCACCTTACAAACAGTGCAAATAGATAAATAAACATTAGTTTTCGGGAAGGGTACCCTGTGATTTACGAAAAATAAACTTTATTTTATTCTGGAGCTTGTTAAGCTCTATTGTCTCTTTCAATTCCTTTATGCAGCAGACCTCGAATGACTTGGGCCTGTCCACTTGGAAGGATGTCTCACAGCAGAAGGGCAGTCAAGCAATGGTTGGGTGGAACGAATGTTCAGAATGAAGTCATGGGGAATCTGAGCTGTCCGGCAAGGCAGAAAGGAAAGCAATGCTCTTTGAAGATGCAGATTGCTAGGAAACTTCTCACATGCTAAAAGTAAACAGTTGTTCAATCATCAAGTTAAACTGCTTGGCTAATAAGACATGAGGCAAGGAGACAAGATTCCACGTTTTAGAGAAACTATACAGAAAGAAGCACAGCAACGTGAGAACGTAGAAGTTCAACAGGCATAGAGAACCAAATCTGTACACAAATCAGGTTTTTTATGACATCTTATAGTTGCTCTTGGGTTGCAACTCATGGTGGACCATACAATTCTGTTCTGTAGAACTAGATACTGAGGATATAGGGGATGCTTGATAGTGTTTGCATGGGTACTGTGCTGCTTAATTTTAAGAGTCAACTTGATGCAACCAAGATGTGTTAGCTTAAACAATGTTGTTATTAGTCCTAACTGCTGACGTGATGCTGTTTTGAATGTCTGTGGAATCCTTGTTTGAATAAACACGCTAAATAATGTTTTGTCCTCATCAATTCTTTAATGTTCCAAGTAGAACAGTGCAGCAGAGAAGACAAATTTTCTTATTCAGTTTCAACATCTTTGTTCTTCTGTCTTTGAACATCTTACAACCACTTTTCTGCTTTGAACTAAGACTAAAGTATGCCATTACATTTTCTGCTTCTCCAACTTGTGGGTGATAAATCACATGGCTTTACATATCTCCTTGATTGTGTGAGCCAATTTCTATGAAATCCTATAATAAATATTCAAATATAAATGTATATTTAAAAATATATATCTCCAACAGAACTTATAGAAAGAGTTTTTGTTTCTCTAGAGAACTCTAGTAGTCGAGGTACTATCTATACTTGAGGATAGTCACTTCAGATTGAGGGAGGAAAAGGTAGAAAGCAAAAGAGCAGGGACAGTCACATTGCAAAGAAATGTGACCAGCCATGTTTTGTCAATCTTACCCCTTGAAGAGTGCAGCACACCATCTATACCTCTGTTCTTTTCCCTATTTTCTTCCAGTAAATATAATAGTTTAAAAACACAGTATGCATAAGCATGTTCACATGGGCATGGACTGAAATTTCCCTAAGAAACACATTCAGGACCTTGCATATGCTTGAGGAGCACTTTACCCCCAAACTACAACTCCCACATTGCACTTCAGTCTAATAATTGTCATACACAAGAAAAACAGAAAACTAGTACCTAAAGCAGAAGAGCAGCTAATTAGCTTGCCAGAAACAGGGATGTATCACCTTGGTGGAGCTCCACATTTCACTGATTTCACTGCAGAAAAGAAGAAGCATAAACACCCATGTAAATCCTCATCTGTATACAGTAGGTTTGTATCTTCAAAAGAAGCATACTCATACCAGAACATTTGAATACAGATGCACGTTTATAAAAATGCTTTACTGTTCTACAAAATCATCAATGTCTACTTTTGCAGTGAGGAATTTGAAGAGTTAATTCAATTGTCAGATAATTCACATGTTCTTGATACTGGTAGAGAAGTAAACATCATTTGTGTTGCTCAATTTCTTGACCACTGATTTTCTATCGAAATTTACGAACTTACCTATACATTGCTTTTAATTGAGTGGTTAACTTGGGTTTCATGAATGTGTGCTCTAGAGTCAGACAAACACATTTGTGTATCTACAAACACTGCCATTGTCTCAATCTTCAAATCATATTTTCTGGAAGGTCAGGGGCCTGAATTACATACTTTGACACACCCATAAATACTCTCAAAACATATCCATAATTATCTTTCTTCCAAAGGCTGTTGTGTTAATGTAATTTCCAGTACTGAATGCTTTCCAAATCAACAAATTCAACACATAAGCATGAATAATTCTTTCTTGTAACTCTTCTTAATGAATATTATTAGTTGGGAGGGGAGATAAGATGCACAATGATCAGTGCCAATTAACAGGAAACAGTGAGCTAATACTGAAACTAATTAGTAACATCCCTTTAATTTCTGTAGAAAGGAGAGACCTGGAGAATAATCTAATTATAAAGGCTATGTGAAAGAGATACATTATAAGTTAACGTCTAGCTTTCCATCTTTTATATAATCAATACTATCATCAGTTTCAGTATTTTGCAATCAGGAAGCTAAAATGTTAGATGAATATCTAAATGAAACTCAGGATAGGGAGTTGGTGAGTAGGCCCCCAATATTCTATCATTAGAGAAAACATGCACACACCCCAAACATGTATGTGACTGCACACACATACTTAATGCTGCTTTCCAGTTGTGTGGAGGAATGAGATTGGTTCCCAGCTTCAAGTTATTTGAAATGTTCTTGGCTTTTAAATAGCTTTAGACTCCTCAGGCCTTACCTTGAAAATGCCATTTGCAATTGTTGGCCTCCAACTCTTCATTTTTATTTTGAATTCTATTTCAATTTAATTACACTGCTGATAAAATTCAGTCAATAACATGCATTTTATCATGCTTTTAAATTCAAAGAAAGGGACTGGGGATATAGCTCAGTGACACTGTGCTTGCCTGCCAAGTGTAAGGTCATGATGAGTTTGATTCCTGACAACAAAAGATAAATAAACAAATGCAAAGAAAAGTTTCATTTGTATTTTTAAAGTAATTAATACAGTGGTGTGGCTTGTATCTAGATTTCCCCACGAAGGCTCATGCAGTCATAGGTGGGGCTTTTTGGAGGTGTTTTGATCTAGGGTATGTGGTGCTAGAATGAAAAAATATGATGCTGGGATTGATTGATGTGTGATACCAGTATTAAAGGCATGAGTGCTACCAGCCCTAAGGCCAGGTAGCCTGAGTATAATATAAGAGATAGAAAGGGACTGCTGTTGTCACTGCTTATCACTTGCTAGTTTTTGTTTGTTGCTTTGTTGCCTTCCACAGACCATTTACCCTCTTGTGTGCCACTCTCCCGTACCATTCTGTCTTGGAGCCAGCCTATTATGGTGTTAAACCTCTACAAATTGTGAGAGAAATAAATCTTTCCTCCTTAACTTTGGGTGTTGAGTATTTTGGCCAAGCAAGGAGAAAAGATAATTAAAATATGTAGTTTATGCAAATTGAATACAAGGTTTTATAGAACCTGTTGTTACTGTTACTTCTTACTTAATATTATATTGTATAATATTGCAGTAGTCTTGATATTAATGTGTTGATTGTTTAGTAATATTTATCCCAAAAAATTAAACTTGTTGAAAGCAGAAACATACATTCATGTTCTTCTTATTTTTAGGGTCTTGATAAGTTGCAGGTTGCCTAGGTTGGGCTCCCAATACACAATTTTACCTCAGTTTCCCACAATGCTGTAATTATAGATATGGACCACTATGCCTTGGCTCCTACTCACATTTTTAGCTATAATATTGGTCAAAATTCTATAATAGAGACACAGAAATATTTGTTAAGGCATAAGAAAGATCACTATGTGAAACACATAAGGGAAAATAAAAAGAAACAATAACCAGGGTCTATAATTCTCTGGGAAGGAAGGTATCCATTCTAAAAAGAAAAGCAAAGAATCATTCAGATTTCTAAATTAAGGGCCATCCCCAAGAATCTGTGACATCTGTTCAAATGTACTAACTGATAATGATTATGCTTTAGCACAGATTATCTACAAAATGTCCCTGCTTTCTCTTGCACCTGACGATTGAAGACATGCAAATACCTGCTGCATAGTAGAGGTGCATACAGTAGATAAGTATTGAAAAAATGAGCATGTGCTAACTTTTATTTATTGAATATTAAGCCACAAAATGAGAAAAGATGCTTGTACAAATAGTATGTTGCTAAAAGTGTTACATTATTTTCTTGAGCAGCATCTGGGAAAAAAATTAAAGAAGAAAAGTTCAGGGGGAACCAAGTCTGAAGATGTTGAAAACTCTTCAGATTGGTCTCTAAGAGTGTCAATTTGGATATACATAAGAGAAGGTGAAATTGCTGGCGTGTTTACCAAATGCCAGGCATTCTTTGAAAGATGCTACATGCATCTTATTTCTAGCCTTTTTGACAGTAAGGTCTCATTACTTTTCCATTTCAAAAGTGTCTCTTTTAACATTTTCAGTGGCAGGAAATACATATCCTTTAGAAGCTGCCAGCCTGGTTATTTTCTATGTCAGATATAGGAACAATGCACTTTAAAACAGAACTACTTTCTGAATAAGACCTATTATTTGAAATAAGTTAACACTTGCTGTATGGGCAAGTTTAGGGTCAATTTTTGCACATATCTCTAGAACACGGAGAAATTATGTACTTATAATTTTTGAATAAAAAATCTATTATTGTGGGTTGATTTCAACAAAATATTAATTTAAGGTGGGGTTTTTTTTGTTGTTGTTTTTGTTTTTTTTTTGCAGTACCGGGGATCAAACTCACGACCTAGCACTTGCCAGGCAGGCACTTATGCCGCTGAGCTAAATCCCCAGCCCAGGTGGGGTGTTTTTTGCACTTTTTATTTTTATTAAGTTTCCTGGTACAACTCAGATAAACACAATGATCACATTCACTCCGGGAACTTACACTTTCACATGGTATGTCTTAGCTCCTCTTTATCTTTTTCTCCCATCCCCCTCATCTCTTCTCCTCCTTGTTTACAAAGCTTTGTTTCTATTTTATCCTCTTTTTATTGTTTACTTTTCTTTTCCCTGCCTTCCTTTCCCCCTCATCTCTCCCTAGTTTATCTTTCTAGTCAACAATTTCTTCCTATTTACTTTTATATACTTTGGTTTTTATTTACACTTCAGATACCTCACACAACAGAAACAACGCGATATTTACACATGTGCATCTGATTTATTTCACTTAAGACAATGGTCTCAAGATGCATCCATTTAGCTATAAATATCTCAAATTTATCCCCTTTTATAGCTGAGTATTAATCCATAGCATAAAAAAATAACCACACACATCTTTTTTATCCATTCCTCAGTGGATGACCATTTGGGTTGTTTCCAAGATGGAGCTAATACAAACTGTGTTGTTATAAACATGGATGAACATATATTGCTGTTGCATGTTGTTTTCAGGTCTTCTGGGTGAATACCTACTAGGGGAATAGTGTGTCGAAGGGACCCTCTAATCCTAGTGCTTTTGATGAATCCCTGCACTCATTCCCACAGTGGTTGCACCAATTTGCATCCTAACCAACAGTGTAGAAGGACTTTTTATGCCCCCTACATTCTCTCCAGTCTTTCTTTCTTTCTTTCTTTCTTTCTTTCTTTCTTTCTTTCTTTCTTTCTTTCTTTCTTTCTTTCTTTCTTTCCTCCTTTCTTCCTTCCTTCCTTTCTTTCTTTCTTTCTTTCTTTCTTTCTTTCTTTCTTTCTTTCTTTCTTTCTTTCTTTCTTCTTTCTTCCTTTTGTACCAGGGTTTAAACTCACGACCTTATGCTTTCCAGGCAGGCGCTTATGCCCCTGAGCTAAATCCCCAGCCCTCTCCAGCATTTCATTTTGCTTGATTTCTTGATGATTTCCATTCTTTCTGGAGTGAGATGGAATTTCAATATTGTTTTAATTTTCATCTTTTGACTGACTAGTGATTTTGCACATTTTTCATGTGTTTATTTACCATTTTTTGTCTTCCTCTAAGAAGTGTGTATTCATCTCAGGAATCCATTTTGCACTGTCTTTAAATATGAGGGAAGGAATCTGATTTATTTTAAAATTCTTTGTATGTTCTAGATATCAGTCCATTGAGGGACATCTGGCTTTATTTTTTTCCTACTGTCTGAGTTGCCTTTTCACTCTGTTGGTGATTTATTTTGCTGTGCAAACTTTTTAATAGGAAGAAATCCCAGCTTTTAATACTTTGTAGTATTTCCTGTGCAATTGGAGTTTTGTTCACAAATTCTTTGTCTATACCTATGTCTTCAAGGGTTCTTAGACTCTCAGGAGATGTAGGGTTTCTGTATTAATATTTCTTTGATCTATTTCAATTTTAGTTTAGAGAATGGGGAGCGCCACAGGTTTGGTTTAAGTCTTTGTCATATGGAAATCCAGTTTTTCCAGCACTATTTTTTTACAAGGCTATTTTTTTCCAGTGCACATATTTGCCCCTTTTGATAAGATAAGATAAGATAAGATGATAAGATAAGATAAGATGGCTGAATGTTTGAAGTTGTTTCTGCTTCTTCTAATTGGTTCCATTACATCCTCAAGTCTGTTTTTTAACCGTTACCATGCTGTTTTTATCATAGTGATTTGTAGTATAATCTCAAGTCAAGGAATCCCTGTCTTGCCTTTGTTGCTGAGAATTGTTTTGATATTTTACCTCTTCTTTTTTTTCCAAACGAATTTTAGGAATGTTTTCTCTTTCTGTAGGGTATGGTATTGGCATTTTAATCAGGATTGCATTAAATCCATATAACAGTTTTCTAGTATGGTCATTTTCATTATGGTGATACTCCCAACACATAAGCAAGAGATAACTTTCCATTTTCTGATATGCTTTTCAGCTTCCTTTTTCCAAGTACTGTAATTTTCAATGCAGAGATCTTTAACTTCTTTTGTTAGATTGAATACTTAAGAAAGTATTTCATTTGCTTTTCAATACTATTGTGAAAGGTGTTTCCCTAATTTTTCTTTCTGTATGTTTTCTATTACTGCATAGAAATTCTACTGATTTTTGAGTATTGACTTTGAATTCAGCTGTGCTGCAAAATTTGGTTATTAATTCTAGAAATCTTTTTGTAGAGGTTTTGGGATTTTCTATTTAGAGTATCATGTCATCTAGAAATAATGCATACCTTCACTTCCTCCTTTCATATCCTAATTTCTTTTATTTCTTTTTCATGTCTAATTGCTGTGGCTAATGTTTCCAGAAGTATATTAAAAAGGGAGAGCTGAAATTGGATATTCTTATCTTGTTCTTGATTTTAGATTGAAAGCTTCTGGTTTTGTCCATTTAGCATGATGTTAACTATTGGTTTGTCATAGAAGGCTTTTATCAGATTGAGGTAGATTATTCTGAATTTCTGTAGGGTTTTTATCATAAATGGGTGTTGGACTTTTCAAATGCATTTTCTGCATCTATTGAGATGATCATATGAGTTTCATCTTTGGCCCTGTAGATATGATGTATTATATTTATTGATTTGCATACACTGAACCATCCCTGCAGCCCTAGGATGTATCCTACTTCATCATGGTGTATAATCTTCTCGATAATTTGCCTTATTGTCAGTATCTTATAGAGGACTTTTGCATCCATGTTCATTAGAAGATTGCTATGTTTTCTTTTATAGATGAGTCCTTCTCTGGTTTTGGTATCAAATCTGCATGGAAACCTTCTTAACTTCAGAAGTCTTGCATTCTGCATGCATCTAAAACTAGTACCACGTGGATGATGCCTAAGTCTGCTCCCAGCTGCAGCTGTAGCCAGGCTTTTCCTCTCATGTCTACAGAAGTTGTGTGCATAGATCACTGGAACCTCGTTCTGAAGAAAAAATTATCTGCACTGTCCCCACCGTTTGGAACTTGTGCCTGCTGTCCTTCTGGAACATGATGCTCTGTGGTTTTCTCCTCAAAGTAAAGTCTTTCACTTTTTCAGGTTGATACTACAGAGTGGAGTTCTGTTGCTTGTGGTGTTTCAGGCCATCTTTCCTATTCTCCTATTCCTTCTCAGGAATCTAGAGCTTCTCAGTTCTATTTCTGCAGTTCACAGCTTTATCGGAGCTTTTTTCTTTTCTTGGCAAAACTCACAATATTTTATAACATTCTGCTGGGCTATTTGCTGTAGATTCACAACATAGATCTGGCTAAAATCCCCAACAATAGTCATGCTGCCACCTAAACATTGAATTGCCTTGAAATTTCTTCTGCCAGATTAATTAGTCTACTTCACTTAATCTTAGTCTCAAGCAAAATCTCTGGACATGAGCAAAAGGCAGACAAACTTTCTGAAAAGCCACAACATAAATGGTCTGGACTCCGTCCAATAGTTATGCAGTTCTTCTCCCCAGCAGAAACCTCCCAACCCTGGTCTTCACTGGCAACATTTCAATCAGCATTCAGGTTTTTTTGAGTTCTGATCAGAATATTCCATACAGAACAGCCTAAGATGTTCCAGTGCTACTCTTTCAGGCAACATCTCTGACTTTTTCTAAACTCTTCCCACAAGCCATTTCAAAGGCTCTTTAACAGATGGCCAGGTATAATCACAGGAATGACCCCACTTGTCTGGTACCAAATTCTGCATTGGTTACTTTTCTCTCATTGCTGAGACAAAACACTTGACACCTAAAATTGACGAGTGGTTTATTTAACTCAATTTGTAGAGGTTTCAGTCTGTAAACAACTGGCTCCAAGACAGGGTGGCTGGCACAGCAGCAACTATTTGTAGTCAAAGAAGACAGCAAAAACAAGCACAGAACAAGAGGGGGGAGAAACAGAGCAAGCCTCTTTACCTCTCTTATATTGTATGCAGGATACCCACCTTATGGAGTATGTAAAACTCATACCCATAGTCCCATCATTAGAACATGAATAAATCATGAACTCTAGAAACCTGCCCCCATGACCCTATGAGGCATTGTGGGGACATACAGACAAAACCATAACACCTGAGATGACTGCCCTGATAAAGGAAATATACTGCACTGTTGGTGGAAATGTACACTAGTAAAATCATTATGAACATCAGTTCAGAAATTCCTCAAAGTACTAAAATTAGAAAGTCCATATTCCCCACCTATGCCCTTAGCACTTATCTTCACCAAAGAGTCAGCAATCATTCTACAGTGACACATGCATGTTAATGTTTATAGCAGCACAATTCATAATAGCTAAATCCTTGAAGCATTTTTCATATCCTTTAACAAATTACTGAATAAAATATGTGGCATTTAAACATAATAGGATACTACTGGGATATAAAGAAAGTGAAATACAAGATATCTGTAGGAAAATGAATATACCTTGAAAATGTAATGTTGAGTAAAACAAACAAAATACACAAGCTTAAATACCATATAGCATCTCTCATTTAAGTAAGGCAAAGTTGAAACAGTAGAAAAAGCTTGAGTGGGAGACAAGGGAATGCATCTCTTATAAATGGCAAGAGTTCCTGAAATGAGTAAAGTAGAAAGAGAGGGGAGGAGGAAATATGTAGATCAGAGGTATGACATGTATGAAAACCTAATAACCTCAACAAATGTAAACATATTCCTCATAGACATGAGAGAAAACTGAGAACATCAAAATTAATGAGAATGCGGACAGAGAATTTAAAGGAGGAGGGAAGGAGTTGGGAGGAAAGAGATTTAAAAAAAACAATTAAACTGTATTACAGACATGTGCCCCCACCAAAATGATTGTAAACTACATGAATTTCAAATATGTGCTAAAAAAGTAAAAAGAACATATTTAAGACATTGAATTTCATCTTTTGAATCATGAATCATGAAGATTCTTTCTTCATAATTCCTTAGTATAGGCTAAGAACATATTAGCTGATTTTGTTACTTGAGACCATACTCTTAAGTGAAATAAAGCAGGCTCACATGTGTAAACATTCTATTGTCTCCCTCATGTGAAAAACTAAAAGGAGTAACTAAGATCCAAAATGTACACTAGATATTGTGGAAATGAAAGGTGAAGAAACTGCTCAAAAGGAAAGAACAACTGGAATCAAGAAAAGGATAAAAGAAAGAAGAGAAAAATTATATATATATGGATAAAAATGATGATAAAATGTGATATATATGTATATATGTGTGATAGATAATTATACTATTAATTTCTACTAGTTCACTGAAAAGAATGGTTTGTGATTTCACTGATCATTTTTTCATGCCAATGTCTTATAATATGAGCAACTACTTTGAAGATAGCAATACACAATGTATTCATCATTTTAATCTTGTGTTCTCTTTTGAAATTCTGCATCATTATCTGTATTCTTTTTTGTTTTAAAATGTAAAAAACAATTGCTGATCTTGAAGGCATATTTTAAACTGGAAATTGAGTTGAATCTATGTTGTTTTGATTCTATATTTTCTTGTTCAAATTATTTTATTGTACAGATCTAATCACTAACTTGTTCATTGCCTATCTCCTACATCTGTTTTAGTGGTGCAGTATAGATGATAGCAGTGCATATAATAAAGTACTTATTAAATAAGTAATAGATTATATTATATGCATATAATAAAGTAGTTTATTTAGTAAGTACTTTATTATAATAAGTACTTATAATAAGTACTTTATTATAATAAGTGCATATAATAAGTACTTATTTTCTTAGGAAGCTCAAAATTCATGAGAGTGCTCTAGGAATTTGAACACAGATAGTAGATGGTAACAGTGCATCTTTGTACAAAATTGTAGGAGATTCATTGAAAAGCTGTGGAATGTAAAACATGATAGATATCCTTTATTCCCTCACCCAATCCAAGGGAAACTTCTATATTACCCTAACCAGCCAGCGGGAGTAAATAATTTTAGTTTCCACTATGATAAAAAGTGCCTATTGCATGGTTTGAAATGCCAAATATGTAAAGCTGATTCTCATTTCACTATAATATCACCAAGAATGACTCATCCCCTCTGAGCTAAACTTTTTAACTATTAAAAAAAGTTGAGATAATTTCTTTCCTAGTATCTAACACTGCATCTTAAATTTCTAAGATTCAACATGAACCCTTGCATTTTTCTTCCTCTACCCTGCTTTTCCTCCCTTCTCTACTTGCTTCTTTATCACCTCTTATTTTCTTAAGTCTGATTATCATCTCCCCCTCCTCAGTTTTAAATCCAGGGTGGCCACGACTTCTCTCCCTAATAACACAAAGTCCCTCTCATGCAAGGCGCATTCACACACCTCATTTGGAAGAAATGTTGATAGAGGTCACTCACACTCCTGGAAAGCTCAGGAAACAATTTAAAATTGAAGATTAATCTACTTCTGGCTTAACATTCTCCAATTACTTTGCTATGACAAATTGGTCAATTTTTTTTTTCTAAACCCATGCGCATATATTTCTGTGAGAATCATTCTTACCTACCATATGCACATATCTTTTCACCATATCTCTTTGTTCCTCAGGCCAATGCCCAAAATCCTTTTCCATGATCTGCTAGCATAAGAGACAGCATTTTAAGGGTGTCTTTTATAATCAACATAGCAGATAGACAATTTCTTCTAATACCAACTTCCTCCATATGCGGGAATCTTTACATTCCATTGTTGCTTCTGATTGCAACACTATTCTCTTTGTAGTTACATCTATATGAAATATAATGTGTTACTTGGTAATTTTCCTGTAATTCAAGTAGCACATTCTGGAATAATGGGAGATGATATTTAAGACTGCTTTGGTTATTATATAAAATTTCCCCATTATTCTTACTGCTTACATTTACTTCTTTCCTGTAACCTAAATATTCCCTGAGTGCTAAAAATCTTAGATTTTTAAAATTTTATCCACCCCTTTCATATTTCTTTGAGTGCTCTAAAGTTAAAGTTTGATTAAAACATAGTACATAGAAATAAAAGCAATAGACAAACCCTTGCCAGTAGGGATAATAGTAGACTGAGTCTGTAATTAAGGGTTGTTTAACATTTAATGCAGATGAAGCTAGAATAAATGACAGCCCTCTGATATGGCTTTATGAGCACAATGAGTAGAGCTGTCAGATTTGGCAACTAAGAATAGAGAACACACAAGTGACTTTGAATTTCATATAAACAGTCAGTGAATAGCTCCTTACAGTGTGCCTCATGCCTGTATATTATGTGGCAACCTGACGTGTGAGACAACTCCAGTCTTTTCCTGAAGCAAATGGGTAAGCTCAAGTGAGCACCCTACATAGAGAAAATCATGGGTTTATAAGATAAGAGCAAAAATTTACCCAGTCATTCTTTCCAACAGTGATAAGGGGGGTTTCATTTTGTTTAAAAATCTGATTAATCCTTGCCCTTCTATTTGACTCGAAAATAAATTCAAGAAGTAGATGTTTCTCAAAAAGGGGATGGGGATCAAAAGACAGCTGGGGGAAGAATGAGGGATTGAGAAAGAGAAATGAGATGTGTTATGTACATGTACCAATTCTCCACAATATAATGTACTGTAAACATTATAATGTACTGTACTGTACATTACTGTACACATTACAAATGTACTGTAAACATTTATGAAAAAAAGGAATCAAGAGATAGATTGAGGGAGGACTAAGGAAGGGGAAAGAGGATTTTAAAAAGAAGACGTAGTAAGTACATGTGCTGATACTCTATAAGGAGTGTACAGATTATGTACTATAAATATGCACTGTTAAAAATAATTTTTAAAAGCAAACCAAACAGGTTAAATTTAAGATCTTAAAAAGTATAATTTATATGGTTGCTCAAATGCAGCTTACTTTTTAGATAAATTTTATTGGGTTTTAAAAGCAGAGATTAGTTGGTCTAGTGTCTTTCACTTGTAAAAATCCAAAACAAAACAAAAAAAAATAAGATAAAAACAACAAAAAAGTGAAATCAAATCAATTTGGGTGAAATAAAAATAAGAAATTGAAAAATCATAAAAATAAGCTAAATGTTATAATTCTCTTTCTGTATTACCTTGATCAGCTTTCTCTTTCAAAACATGTACATATATTTAATATATTTAAGCAATTTATTTGCCCTTTTTTGGTACAAATATAAAAACTTTATGCTTATATACTATTATTCCAGCAATCCAATAGAAAAAGATTTTCTTCTTTTCCAGTAAAATTCCAGCATGTGATCTTATGGAAATTACAGGAGTACGTTACTTTCTCATATGTAAACTCTTTGCTTTAATAAGTTGACTGACAAGAACAACTTTTAGATATACACATATAACTGTATGTTTAAGTGTGCAAAATAAATAACCATACTAAGTTTTTTTAGTTCATCAGACAGAATAGTTTGTGCTGTGATCTTTTGATCACTTTTTATGCTTTGACTTTGTAACTTGAACAATTACTTCCAAGATAACAATATGTAATACATCAACTACTGATTTCTTAGTGTTATTTTTTTGAAATTCTGTATCATTTATATCTTTTTTCTTCTTGCTTTTTTTCTTTAAATAAAATAAAAATAAGTTGACTGGTTCAGTTTAGTCCTGAAAAAGTTGGGAGATGGTTACAACAGAGCTCACAGACCCTTGGTCTCTAAACAAGAATCAGCGTAGGGGATCACAAGTTGATTTTGTGATGACAAAACAATAGATATTCATTATTAGGAACAAAACTAAACCTTGTCAGCACAGTAGCATTAGGATAAGTGGCTGTGAGGAATTTTCTCTAAAGCTTTGCATCACATGTGGGACAGTGTAGAAGCGCTAAAATCTTCTAATTTTATTTATTTCCATTGAGCACAAGTGAAAAACATTTTAGTTTTAACAGTTATTGGATACTTTGGATAATGTATCATAGAGCTTTAAAGAAAGAATGAACAAAAGTCCAAATATCCCATTATGAAAGTCAACAAGACAATATTCTTGATGGTAGAAAGATGCAGCTCTGACTTGGGTTAGGGTTTCTCCCTTAAGGTGTTCATTCACCACGCCTTTGAAACAGTCTCGGCTGAAGTTGAACTCATCTGAATTATTGCTTCCTTCAGCTCCCTTTGAGCCTCAGTAGACCAAGGGAGGAATTAAACTGTAAATTCAGGCCAGTGCAACAGACAGCGATCCTCAGAGAAGGCCTTGGGAACAGGAATGCACAAGGGTTACTGTGGGAAGAGCGGAGTTATGTCTGGCTTATCTAAGAGGTTAAACAGAGCTGGAAGCAGTTTAAAACCTCAAACACGGGGAGGGATCAAGTGACAGAGACCACAGGCATTCCGTGATTTGTGTTACGTGAAAAACTAGACATTTAATTACCTGATGTTTCCAGCCATTTACTTAATTTGAGTCTCTCCTAAGTCTCCTGAAGTAAATGAGGAGGGCTAAAGCCAATGAGCAAAACCCTCATGGAGTGTTAGATTTATCCATGGGGTAGATTTGCCGCTTTACAAAGATTAGAGGTTTTGGAGTTTGGAGAACATTGCCAAAGGGCCAGTTTTGATCATGAATCGTTTAAGAGTCAAGGTGCATACTGAAAAGCAGGCACAACCCTCCCCACAGCACGTCACCTAGCGTCACCTCGAAGTTTAGTTGAATAAAAAGGTTAATGAATCATCGTTTTATTGAAACATGAACAGTGTTCTTCACAACATTTAAGATTCTAATCTAACTGTTGCAAAATATCCAGAAGAACTACCGTAAAATTAAACAAATAGAGAGCAAGTCTGTGTTAAAACTAGTAACACAAAAAGATGCAAAGCTGACTTGAGAAGACTACAGCATGCCTTAGATGTGGAACAAATAGAAAACAGACATGACACCCAGGGTCACCATTTCCACCCTCTAATCTATGCAGGTTACTTTTTATCTCTAATTTTTTTTCTAATTTGAGGACAATGATTTATTATTTTTATAATGAGGTAAGCAATGTACCCAAGATATAATTATGAGCTTTAATAAGCTAATAATTCTTAGAACCAGCAAAAAGTCACATTATTTGTATATAAAATTTCAACTTTTTTTTTATTTATTGCATTGTAAAAATTGATATAAGCCTTTATTTTATTTTGATACCAGGAACTGAACTCAGTCCTTGGGTTTGCCAGGCAGGCACTTGTGCCAGTGAGCTATAATCCTGGCCCCAAGTTTAAGCCATTTTAAAGTAGACTGACTTTTTTTTTATCTTCCATTTTGAATAGACCACACATTTTTTTTTTCTGGGATGGACGTTATTTGGTCAGGTTATAGAGGCTAAGCATTCTCTCAATTTAAAGATGAAACAGGTAATTGTTCTGTTGGTAAATTTGTGTTCCAGTTTTATCAGTGAATTTGTTCCTTAGTTACTTTTTTTTTATTATTTTACTTTGTGTTACTGGGGTGTGAACCTATAATCTCATGCATGTTATACAAGCTTTTTATAATGAGCTACATCCCCAACTCTTCAGCAGAAAATGTAAAATTTTCTTGATGAACAAAAATGGGGCGCTTCCAATTAGGAGCAGGCAAGACTGGAGTTTTTGGTTTGGATGCATTTCAAGATGTATACATTAAGCTAAAGAAGCTTGGAAACAAGGAAAAAGGATCGGGGAACTTGAGTGTGATGGGAAGCTTCAGCCAGGGAACTGTGTGGAGATGAAGACAGGCATCCAGATGCTGCCACAAAAACCCAGCCAAGAGAAAGGCTATTGTGGGAGTGACTAAATTCCCAGAAGTCTGTTGCCTTGGAGCCCTCAGTAGGTGACTATGGGGCCTGTATAGAAAAGGAAAAAGAATAGCAACTGAACTGATTCCCTGGGCATGTCAACCACCTAAACATCGGCTGGATTTTGTGTTACTTGCACTAACTGTTTTTGCTTTTCAAATTCTACCTAGGAACTAGGTGGTATAAGAGATGACTCACTTAATTTAGATGATTTCTAGACAACTCAAGAAGGTGCTTCCCTACAAGTCAGTATGCACCTCGCCTTGAAGATAAGCTTATGATAATAAAAATAATTATCGTTTGTTATAATGATGAGGTGACAAATTTTAATGGAAAACCTCAGCTAAAGTTGCTAATCATAGGTAATATTGAAATGGAGCAGTGAATAATCTGCCAAACAAGACAGATGGTTCTATGCATCCTCCTCATGTAACAACTATGTGAAGAAGGACACGTTTCCCTAGTGCTGCAGTTGTATAGATCTGCATAAGAGCTTAATTCAATGACATGATGAATAACTTTTGGAGGAATATTTTATAAAAGATGCAAATTAGTCTATAGGACCAGTTTTAAAATCTCCATTCTTAATGATAAACTTGAGCAAAATAAGAAAAAGGTAGGTCTAGAAACTATTCCTAAAAGGAAGTGAAAAAAATATTGAGGTGTTCAAATATCTTGAGTTATTTTTTTTTGGAAGACATTTTTAAATGTCAAGATCTTTATTTTCTTGGATATATAATAGCTGAGTCACCATATTGATATATCTATATGAATATATATATATATATATAGAGAGAGAGAGAGAGAGAGAGAGAACGAGCTTGGTAAAAGGAATATCCTTTCTGTTATTTTTAGCTATTTGGTATACAGCTTACCACAGAACCAGGTATCTTTCCAGCCCCAAATGCATTGAGTGCCAACAAAAACGAAAATCCCTTCGTACAGCTGAGACTTTAAGCAAGCAACAGGCAGTTGCAGGTACTTTGGGGACTTTAGAAAGCAGATTTGTTCTATGAGAAACACTGGATACTGACATTTGAAATAAAGTGACATTTCTTCAGGTCTGCGATGTCAAATAAACGTGCTTGGAATGGAGTTTGGGTTTCCATACCTTTCATCACATGCATCTAGTAGAGAAACTGGAACTACAGAAAATTCACTTAAAGATAAAGAAACCAGACAAGCAGGGAGTACTTAACACATAAGAAGAGTTTCACTTGCCCCTTTCCACCACGTAGCTGGGTTCCAGCTGCTGTTACAGATAGAAAAACACCACTGGTAGGAACAGAGTGAAACATGTGAAGCCAAGCATCTCCAGTGCCCAGTCCTTCCACACTTGCAGGAAATTCATCATGATCGCACGCATGTGATCTTAATAGATAGTCCCTGCTCTGAGCCCCAGGGAAAACAGCCAAAAGACAAGGGGAAAAAGTGACTAAAAATCTCTGCCAAAATGCCAGAATGCCCTGAGGAAGAAATTGCTTCCTTGAGTTAAAACTGCAGATGATTTTAGCCTTGTGTTTAATGTGAAAAAAATTTAAATCAACAGTGTTAATTTACTCATATAATTCCATTTTGACCTCCAAAAAGTTCTGGTATTGGGAGCAAAGCAGGTACCAAGATTTTACAACCTTCTAAAGTTAACAGTTTCACAAACCATTTGAATGGTTGTATAAGGAAAAAATAATATGTTGAATACTTCAAAGTAAAAAGCTTAGGATGCATAAAAGTATTATTATGAATTTTAGTTACATAAACTCAACATCTAATAGAAAGTAATGTTGGATACCCTGAAAAAGTTTTTTTTTCTTAGACAGTCATTTTTAACAAATTAGGTGATTGCCACTCTCCAAAAGGAGATGAGATGGATGCTACAAGCAGAAGGAGAACGTTCTTTTTAATTTTTCTCCCCATGTAATAGAACTAATCTGTCCATGTTCTTTTCTAATGCCTCTGGTTCTCATACCAGTTACCAGGGCATAGTGGGCTATAACACCCATGTTATCTATTGTTTCACATCCTCCACATCTTATGGGGGAGAAGTGAAACATAGCCAGCATTAAGACATGGTCACACTCGGGGCTTTGTTGCTTGGAAACATTACACAGATAAAACAAAATAAAACAACATCCTTTTAGAAAGACAACTACTCATTTCCTAAATAAAATAATTAGGACCAACAGTGGCAAAGGAAAATGTCTCTTGCTGTAACATTGATGAAAATATTGGCTCAAAGCTTTGGCTTCACTATTTGTTGCTTCCCTTCATATTACAATAATAGGAATGTGGACTTAAATCATTCCCAGAGAAGTGTGCTGTGAATCTGACAGAGAAAATAAGTCTGTACCCTGTAAACGAAAGGGCTCTTTTGCTGCCCCCTGGGGCAGGACAAGTGCAAGACAGCTGAAAAATTTCCTGCGGTGGAAAATGTATCAGTTGTCTAAGACCTAAAATATTTGGGATATATTCTTAAGTTGTGCATTGCTTGTGCTCTATTGTTCATTTTCTCAAATGTTTCCTAAACTTTTAAAGTTATGGACTGTGTTACTAGACACTTTGTAGAATAAGGATAGCAGATAAGAAGGTTTTAATTTTGGAGGTGACCACCAGCAAAGATTGGAATTGCAAAGAAGGAATAAGATAGTTATTATTATATAGACACACAGAGTTTCTTTGATGGTGGTATGGATGCATATGCGTCTTCAAATGGGTACAGAACAAATTTACAAAATTCAAAGCCAGATTAGAGGTTAAAATGCACAGGCACCAACCTGGAACCTTAATTCCCAGCTTCGAACCTTCCTGCCAGGGCATGAGTTTGTTCTAGGTATCAAAAAATGAAAAGGAAACCATTCCCTTAATCTCCAAGAGCCCTTCAGATGATATTTTCTTCACATTTTTTCTTATGTTTAATTCATAAACAGCAATATCTTTCAAATCACTGGTTCAAATGTAGGCTATTTTCTGATTATGTTTGAATAAAAATGTATGCATGTTCTGCTACCAAGTCTTCATATAATCCCTTTGCTTGAAAAGTGTTTTATCCTAGAACAGAGAACAGATTCAGAAATTCTAGAATTTTCTACTACAGAAAATAGTCCCAAGTTCGGTCTTAAAATCATCATAGGAGAATATGTCTGTATGCTCATATAGATAAACAGATTAATGTGATATATTTATCCTGAACAAGTACTCAATTTAGAAGTTTTCTTGCCAATTTTGTTTCCATTAGATTAGTTGATATTATTAACAAAAATAAATAGATATTGATTGTATCAATATGCCTAATATTTTTAACAGAACAGAACATATGCAACTAAGATTTAGGAAATATATAGAAGATAGGATAATGGATTTATTTTTAATACTTCAAAAAGAATACTGTAACTTAAATAGAATATTAAAATATAAGGGAAAAACAATATGATATGATACTTCATACAATAAGTTTTATATTCTGTATTTGGAAGCAAGGTTTAATATGAATAACTACCAATATTAGATCATATTCTTATAGATTTATCTCATCTGTCAATTTCAAAGACGTTCCTAAAAGTGTGTGATTCAACTAAATATATATATATATATATATATATATATATATATATATATGTATATATGTTTGATTTTTAAAAGTTGCAACATCTTGTTATATTTTCTTGTAAAATTTACCATATATTTTTGAATGGTACTTTTATTGGCAGTCACTAAGGTCATAGTAGATCTGCTAATAGTTTCACCAACCACAGGTGATGACTTCTAAAAGTCCTGTTTATGAGTTGACTAAAATCCTTCCAGCAAGTTACAGACTCCTGCTGTTGTAGAAGTAAGCTCCTCCTTTTGCTTCACCTACTTTACGTTTGCTATGCTGAGCATCTTAACTGGCAGTGTGTTGGAAATCATTTATAGCAACCCAATTTTAAGATGTATTGAAAAACAATGCATGTAGGTTAAGAAAGTAAAGCATTCAACATAAAGGAAAAAAAGCTTTACCAAGAAACAAGTTGTTAAAAGAAGATGGGGGGTGAAGTTGGGGAACTCATGAAATCATTTTTTTATCGAGAGTGAATGTTAAAATAGCAAACCTCTCGGCCTCGCCCTCAGAGACACAGTTCAGTGTGATTCTATGCTAGCTTTGTGGCTATGAACTGCCGCATGTCAAAGGGAAAACAGGTATGGAGCACTTGGTTCCCTCAGTTGCAAAGCCTGGTAGATTTTAGTTGCATGCCAGAATACCCTTCTCTCCTAGTATTCATAAGCTCCTTCTGGTTATTGAGAAGGCCCTTACCCTGAAACTACCTAAACAAATTCTGCATTTGAAGCTAATCAGTATTTGTAGTATAATGCCATCTCTCTTGTTTCTAGGATTTGTTCATGTATTGTTGCTTCTTGTATATACCTTTCTCCCCATTAGTTCAATGTTTTTCACCTGGCAGGGTCTACTTACTGCTAAAACAGAGTAGATCCACCATAACTAATACACAAAGGAACAAATGAAAGACCTCAATTCTGACAATAAATCAGTAATTGCCTGTATCCTGGTTTTTGCAGTGGCTTCTAATGTGGGGAACTAGTCTAATATAACAAAATGTCAGCTTAATTATCTGATTTTCAAAATATATTTAATACATAAAATAGTATATTCATATCTTACATTTAATTAAACTACTTGGTAAATGGGTTATTTTTTTTGTTTACCCAGTGTGTACAGCTGGTTACTATATATGTTTGAATGTGTATATATGTGTTTGGGTCATAATTCTAAGGTACTTTTAATACCAAATAAATACTATTCCACTTTGTAACTTCTCAACCATATTATCCCCAATCTGTCTTTTAAAAAATAAATTTCTGAGAAAATGAACTCACAGTCTTTCTTTATCCCTCCAAAAAGTGAAATCTATCCACAAATCCAGAGAAATAATCAGATACATTTTTACTTACTGTTCATTTGTGGGGGTGGGGGTATGCGTGTGTGTGTGTATGTGTATGTTTGGTATTTACAAAAAATCATCCTTGTTCACATTATTTAGGTCCTACCAGAGATGATATAGCAATTCGGGGAATACAATAGTGGTTAGAGAAAATAATGTCAGACTAATATGCATCTTTTTACTTAACAAATATAATACACACACACACACACACACACACATATATATATATATATATTTACCAATAAGTGAGTTATTGGTAAATATATATATATATATATATGTGTGTGTGTGTGTGTGTGTGTATTATATTTGTTAAGGCCAAGGAATATATGACTCTCTTATTTTAGCTGTTGTATTTTATAATCACTTTTTAAAATTTCTTTGTGTGCAATCATTAAGTCTTTACTTTCTTAGTCATGTGAATTATTTTATGTCTGTGTTAGCTATTTTGATTTCTCCGTGAAGAACCTGAAACTCTTTGGAGTTATTTATAGATCCTGCTTTGTGGTTTAAGCCATCACCACTTATTAACTCTTATAACAAGATAACAGTAATAATAACCACAACCAAACATAGAAGTATGTTTCAATAGGTAAATGAGACTGATGAAAAGTATAATTTTTTAATGTGATAAATTTTCTGTGAAATTGTTTTATGGCCATTAGTATGTGTTTAGTCCAGAAATTTATGTTGATTAAAAAAAGAGAAAAATAAGCAGTACATACAAATAATTCTCCCTGAAAAGTCCATGTTTTTACTGTTTTCTGAGTTTTACAGTTTCTCAGTTAGGAATATGCTCCATAAAGTCTAATTTTTGAATTCTAGAAGAGAATTACATTGACCTACACTGAGTAGTACACATCACTGAACACAATTTGAAATAAATGTAAATGATATTGTTCCATAGAACAATATACTCTTTGGATGTATAACCTTTGGATCAATAATTAAAGGGGAGTAGTTATTATTTCTATTATGTAACAAAATAAATTTACCCCATGTTACAAAATAAAGTTATCAACATAAGCATTTAAGTTTTTCTCTCAGAAGTATGAACAGAAACCGAGAGTATCTCTAACTGCCTAACAACATATGGTAAAATGTAACAATGAAAAATAATGGTAATACAATGCTAAATGCAAGTTCAAAAAATCTTGCTTCGTAATAAGTGACCAATAAATATTTGTGAAAAAATAAAAGTATATATATTTTAAGTGATTTTGCAAGAGGTTGACACCTGCAATTCTCTTCCCCAATTCAAAGTCATTTACCGGTTCAGTGTTTAATGAGAACTAATATTAGACGCTTTGAATATAGTTTTGTTTAGTGAATTAAACTTTACTAAATATTTTAATTTTTTCCCTTTGGTTGACAAATAATGTGTTTTGTTCTTTTTTTATGTAAGGAAAACTGTGGAGAAGTTAAAAGAATGTAGCAAAGAATGCTGACGGATCATCAAATCTTTACTGGCCTCTGAGTGCAGCTAGTTCCCAGAATTCCTTGCAATAGGCTGTGGCTATGGACCTGAGTTTCGCCAATGAAATATTAGCAGCTAGTCCACTGGGTATGACTTCTAGGACTACCTATTAGAATTTCCTACACTCCCCTTCCTCACGAGCTTACTGCTCTTTGAAACTACATGGGTAACAAAGCCAAAGGTGAGACCTGGTCTTGGATTCACTACGAAGAATGAAATTCATCTACTAAGACCCACATTTTAAATTTTGTTTGGTTAACATGAGAAATGAACAAATTGTGTTAAGCGTCTAAGACTTAGATTTTTATCTGGCGGAGCAGTTATCAGTTCCCTAACCAAATGATTCTTTATTATTTTTTTTAATCTAAAAGGAATCTAGTGAAAATGCAAGATAATACTTTAGCATTTTTGAACATTTTGCTTTTTGTTGTCTCATTCAAATTAAGTTAATCTCTTTAAAATTTTGGGCAGATACTGGCTGGAATGAAACAGAATGGGAAAACATTATGAATAGCATGGGTGTCAATGGGATACTTTCAAAAGATGATAAAAATCATTTATATTTACAGCATTCTCTATCTGAAATGTAAATAAAATTTAAATGGGAGACTCACTACCATTTTAGAAACCTCAGAATCACAGAAACCTTTTACTGTGTATACTTTTGTAATGTATGTGGAGAGCTTAAACATTTCAGTGGAGGAATGATTATGCTTTGTGATTCTATGTACACTGTGCATATGCTGCCAGAAAATCGGTGATAGGTTTTTAAAAACTTAAATGACTTGAAAAAAACTAAGGAATAGAGGACAGTTTTTTTTTTCTTTTAAGAACATTGTAAATAATTTTATCATAGCATATTGGAAGGAACTCAATGATATGTACATCATAAATAAATAGTTTAAGGAACAAAGTTTTGAAACTGGAAACACTTTCAGGTTAATTTCTGGTTACATTTTATTGTTGAGTAACTTGTTTCCTGAAAGTCTTCCCTATTCTTCACATCTTATTTTCAAAATCGTTTTATTTAAATTTTAAGAGTTCTGGGTATGATACAGAGTAGGCCTGCTCCATTTTCTATCAGAATGAGAATTAGAAAGAAGTCAGCTGGTGATAGGGTGGGGCTCTGGGAAAGATTTTTCCCTTCTAGTAAAAAGCAAAGTCTTGTGGAGAAAATCTGCCACACATCACTTCTTTTTCTTCTGTGGCAGAAATGAAAAGAACTCAAGACTTGCCAGCCTTACAGGCAAGAATCACCCATAACAGGAATAGCGCCAGAACCCCCGAGATGCCATCCAGGAGGTTTGCATGTGTTCAACCTCTTGTGCATTTAGAAATGATGGTAACAAGGACTAATTTTCCATTTTCAGTTCTTTTAATAGAAACCCTGCAATGCAGTGTCACTGCCCCGGGTATTACGTGTTTCCTGTTGATGCTTCCTAAATAGTGTACAGAGGCCTGGCCAGACAGCAGGTGAAAATACCTGTATTTATTTCCCTACGCCCTCTCTCTGAGAATGGAAGCCTATTTTGCTGCCAAAGTAGCACAATCAATGCTCAGGGAACATTGTATCATGTCTTCTAGAACAGATCTCAATCAGTGGCAGAGGGCAGATGGTACGTTACTCACCATACTTCCGCTCTATCCCTCAGATGGGTTTACCCTAGTATACAGAATTCCCTACATTTTCTCTCCTGGGTCCCTACCTACTTATTTACCAGGGACCCTTGCAATGACTTCGAAAATAATCTACATGTCCTTGTACATGCCATAACCCTTGCTTCTGGAAAAATGTAGTGACACCCTTTATAAGTTTAGGTTTCTATTACTTGTCTATTATTTTCAATATGATTTTGCTTTAGAATTATATGCATCAAATAGTTATTCTAGCATTTGATGCTAAACAAATAATATGTTACATTTGATTTTCCTCATATTCTTCACAGTGTAATTTGATCTTAACTGCATCTTTAAATTATAACTAATATGAAACAAAATTCATCAATGTAACTGAAGCTTTTGTTTAAAGTGGCATTTGTTTACCATTTTCTGAGGAATTTTTCTTGCCCATAAAGTCTTTAAAAGAAAAATTTCAAAAGAAAAAGTAAAAAAAAAATTGTAAAAATGTAATAAAGTTTAGGACTGACAATTACTTTATTCCCTAACACTTGGAAGAATTATCAAATACTGTGAAACAGATAAAAGTGAATTAAAAGCAAAAATGGATCTTGTAGGTATGACATAACCCATCACCTTATATCAACAGAAATTTATTTTGTCAAACTTCTGAAAGCAGCAACTTCAAAATTGTGGTATCAGGAGGATTGGAGTCATAGAGGCTCTGAGAGAGAATTCATTCCACTGTCTCTTTTAGCTTTTAGAAGACATAAAGTTTAAAGATGTTATCCTTATAATTAATGATCTATGTTGCTTACATGGGCAAAAGGACACAAATCAATTCTACCATGCAACCATTTTGAAAATATTTCTTTGATTATGTAGTACAGACTAATATGAATACATTAAAACTTAAAATGTAAGATTTGCTGTTGTATACTAAAAGAATTTGTATAGGACTGAATTAATAATTTGGTAATAATTTTGTAAATACAAGTGTCAGTTTATGGTCTTGAAAGAAAGAAATTAAATAAAAAATAATGAGATTATAGTAATTACCATAAAGATTTAGTACTGAAAAATAGGAGGATGGAAAATCAAAACACTACACTTAATATTAGATGAAAATGCTTTTAAAAGTACGTACTTCATTTTTTAGTTAAAATTAAGAAAGGAAAAATTAAAGTTTTGGTATTAAAAACAAAATATAAAAAAAAACCTGCCGCTTGTCTTAACCACACAGTTGTCTTAGCTATGGATGAAGGCAAAGAAAAAGAAGAAGGAAAAGAGGAAGGGAACAGGCAGAGGAGGATGTGGAAGGTGGAGGAGGAGAAAGACAAAAAAGAGGAGGGGGAGAAAGGGAAGGCGATGAGGAAAAAATACAAGAAAACTCACCACAGACTTAAAATGCATAATTTTGCAAAATTTGAGATGAAATCTACTTTTCATACTTAATAGCCAACAAATAGGAGTACACAAAACCATTCTTATATCCACAAAATTTCATGGATTAAAGAGTCAGCTTTGAAGTTTTTAAAAGTGAGATTAAAATTGAGGAAAATACAGAATAACATAAAATGTAATGGAGCCCATGAAAAATATTTTCTCCTGCTTAAATGTGATAAGAGAAATGAAAAAGAAAGTAAAACAAAAGTTTATCACCAAAATGATTTCAACATTTATCAAAATTTGCATAATCAAAAGGTAACTTGAGAAATAGTCTACTTAAATTATATTTAGGATCCAAAATAAAGATTAAGTACATGTAAATAGTCCAGAAATACATAAATTTTAACAGAAAACTGCACAATGTAGCCAAAGGTAATTCAAAGAATTGTAAATAAAATAAAAATGGTCTAAGCAATAATTTGAAAATGTAATTTTAAAAATTGCACAAAGATACAATTTTCATTCATCAAAAGCATAACAGATAAAGGACAATAATACTCTCAAGCAGTTGTAATATAAATTGATAGAGCTTTTCAATAAAGCAATACATGATATGCAGGAAACAATTTTAGAGTCTTTAAATATGAATCAACTGTTCATGTAGAGTTTGTTGTGTAGACAAAATCAGAAGCAGAGATGAACATTAGTTGCTTTGATATCCATTGCTGAAATTTTTTAAGACTGGCAAATCATTTGGGGAAAAACTAAAATATGCAAAATAATATATTAAATGTGAGTAGTTGAGTACTCAGAATTACTTACTTTTTAATTTTTTGCTTCTACATATTTTTTCTTAGTTCCAACCAGCAGTTGTCATCATTTTAATCAGGGAAAAATATCGTGAATCTTTTCTGTCCTCCTGTTCAAATTAATGTAGTAAGATAACATGAATATATCCCTTTTATTTTAATAATATATTTGTTATTGTCCTTAACACTTGACATTGATTTTCTGACATAATCACCATAGTACCCTGAGATAAGGTTGAGTCACTCGTTAGGCAAGCAAGACACAGGTCAGAATATTGAAGGGCCATCTCCGAGTTCAATCCTGTGTGATTCCACATGTCCAGGGATCTTCCTACTGACCCTCGGAGTGAATGGTAGTCAAAGGAAATCACAAGCAGCTCTTCAGTCTTGTTCCTCACCCAGTCTATTCTGGGGGAATTAACTGGTGGAGGGGGTGTGGCTTTGAGATACATTCCTCACAGAATGGATATTATTGTTCATTACCCCCAAGAAAAGCTTCCAAATGTTAAAAACGATCCCTTTCTGCTCTTCAGATGACACCAGTCAGTAGCAGCAGATACATACTTAAACAAAAGGAGAATGATCTGTAGGAGGAACAAAGTGTTTGACAGCAAAGAGAACCAAGTACTCTATAAATATTTCAAAAAATAACAGTAGTTCTTGAGGAAAAGATTTTTTTTGTTTTGTTTTGTTTTAGAACCAGGTATTGAACCCAGGGCATTCCCACTGAGTTACATCACCAGCCACCCTTTTTATTTTCTATTAATTTCCTAAAATTTTGAGACAAGTTTCTCTGTGTTGCTGAGTTGCCCAAGGGGGTCCCAAACTTGCAATCCTCCTTACTCAGTGTCCCCAGAGGCTAGACAGATTCTTCAATTAAATAACAAATCTCCTCTCTCATTTTCTTTGAAGTATTTTCTTCACTTCCAGTCCCATATTTGACCACATAATATCCCATATAATACAGTGTTACACTGAATGAAATAGTGTTTGTTCTATACGAAGTGAAATTCCAGCACAGACACTATTTTCCTGCAGAGAAACACAGTGAATTTGTACCTGTCATGAGGCAGAGGTCATTAACTGATACATATTAACTATTTAGATGAGGTTCTGGAACATGAAAAGTACTGAAGAAATATTTGTTGAATGAATGATTGACAGAAAGAGACAGAAAATAATAGATAAAAGTACATTAGAGGGCTGGGGTTATAGCTCAGTGGCACAGTACCTGCCTGGCAAGCATGAGGTCCTGAGTTTGATCCCATGTACAAACAAAACAGAACAACACACAACAAAGCCCCCCAAAAGAGACATTAGAGAAGTAAGTACCCAACCATTCATTCAACATTTGATTGTTTAATATACGTGATATAAGAAAAAATATCTAATCTAAGGGCACTCATAAGGAAAAATACCTCCAACTACAATAATTAAGTAGAGAATATTTTGATCGCTGTCAATAAAGCAAGAAAGATACATCATTCAAATAAGTATTACACTTCCTTACAAATAAACAAAATCTAACAAAAGCAGACCGTGAAGTCAAGTTCTACTAGTTTAAGGATAATATAGCAGGTGAGAGGAGGCAATTTCTTGAGAAAAATATGAGTGGAGATTTTTACATTTTGAATCTCATAAAAATATTTCTTTGTAACTTTTAAACTAAGATATTTTTCCATCCAGTAACATTTATTAATTACAGGAGAAATTTATAGTACTTCATTTTAAATATTTTTTCTATAGTAAAAGTCAATTTTTCCAAGATATAAAATCCTTTATTCTAATGCCCACGGAGCCAACAGATAAGACAGTTATAATTCTATGTTCAGGACATTTTAGTCTATTGAAATATATTGTATTTAATGTGTCATCTCATTGCAAGTAGAAAGGAATTCAATTTAAAAAGAAGGTCCATGGTTTTCAAATAAGGTGAAATGGGTTCCATTCTACCTGTCTTATGGATCACTGACTTTCAGTGGGTGGAGTGGGTTATCCTAGCCAAGGGAAGGTTCTGTCTCCATTGCCTTTTTGACAGTGAAGAAAAGTGACAAGAAAAGTGATGAAAAACACATTAAAAGTAAATGGTCATAAATTGGAATTGCCTTTAATGGAAAGTTTCCTGTAATAAGAAAGCCTAATTGAAATAATAAGCTATGGAATCTGGAAAGGGAAGAGGACTGTGTAACACTTTGGGGAATATAGTAAACTAAATGTAATCCAACCAAATGAAGAAAGATTTTCCCAGCCAGGGCTAGCGGAAATCGCTGGGACTCCCTAGGTGATAACTATCATTAAAGCCACACGCAGGACGTGACTGTCATCTTAACCTGAATGCTATTTTATAATGGCATTGGAAAGACCAGAGGCCAGAAGTGTGTATGGGACCAATTGTCGTAGCCTGTAACCATCAAAATAGTCCAAAAGGTAAATTATTAAGTCATCCGCCTCCTTTAACCAATTGCTCTATTTTATTAGCTGTGACATAGGCTTCTGAGGGGGCCTTACAAGTTTGTAGACAAAGTCAAATTCGCTAGTTTCATATTTCCTAGAGTAAGCTCTTAAATCGTAGCATCTTAAAAATGATACAGGTTAATAGTTTTGGCAAATGACTTTTAAATATACCATCAGTAATGATGAGGTTGGAAATTGGTGTGTTGTACTATTTGTCCAACTCAAAAGTGACCGTTTAGTCATGGACACCACCCTCAAGACTGGTCTGCATATTAAGCATGATCACACATATTATTACAACGTCTTCTTCCATGAATAACAAAGATTGTAGTTGCTGTGACCAATTATGAGTAACTAGGATTTAATTCTGAAGATTTAGCTAGTTTATATTGATCTTTTAAATTCATGGTGGCGGGTCTTCTTATAGAACCAGTGTTACTATGCATCCATACTTTCCATTTAGGAAGATAAAAAATATTATGAGTTTTAAAATCACTTTTATCGTTTTAAGGTGAAAAGAATTAAGATCAAATACAAGCAACCTCAACACATCCAACAAGGTGAAAAGACGATGAATAAACAATGAGTGAAGCAATCTGATTAAGTATAATTCTGGAATGACAATTATTTCTACACTGATTGTCAATGCAATGACATTATATATATATATATATATATATATATATATATATATTATATATATATAGTTATAGATCTTGAAAGACTGGTAAATATTGGCATTGATGAAAAAAATTTTAGTAGATTATTTATATGTAATGAAGTCTACTGAAGAAAAATAGATCCTTCTAAAATCTCCTGTGCAACCTGTGGAAATTAATTTAATACTTTGAATCCTATAACCAGAAGAATATGACAAAAGTATGGTATTAGGGTAGACCCTGGCTTCTTAACCATAATTCATATATGAAAGGAAGTGAAAAGGATGATACGCTGTCATTCATGTAACAAGTTCTTGGTAGCATAATGCTCAATAATTTATTTGGAAAAGTGATATTATTAACATCTGCTATTAAGCTTTAAAGTAATAAAACGTCAGCATGATCTAAACCTTTTCCTCTACAGATCAAAGGTAAAAAGCCATTCACATATTGCACCATGCATTCGTTTAAAACTCATGGAATTGGAGCTGTAGTTCAGTGGTAGAGCACTAATCCAGCATCATGAAATGCTAGGCTCTATCTCCAGCATCACACAAAAGTACTAAATGAGTAAAGAAATGAACATCTACTCTGTGCCCTTACAGTTTCAGGAACTAGGTACAAAGTACAACAATTCAAAAGAATGTTTGTTCTTGGTTGCACTGTCACAGCTGCTTCCATATCAAGCATGGAGTTCCCACATTTACCTTACACTGTCATTTTGACTTTGGAAAGAGAGTCCCATGGTGATATATTTGATGAACAAGGCCAATGAGGTCATACTCTAATGCTTTTACCAGCACAGTTTTATGTGGGATGCATTGGGAAGCAACATTTACTAAGATTTTTATCAAACACGTTAAGGAAACCACGAAAAAGGACTTCCAGAACTGCTTCAGGAAGTGGCAAGGAAAATGGGATAAATGCATTCAAAGCAATGAGGAGTATGTTGTGGGAGATAAAGGGAATATGTTTTACTGAGGTAATTTTTTTTAAAATGTAAACATTCACTCTATATTTGATCACCCCTTAGATGTTAACTTCTGATGTCAGCTTGCATTTGTGGATCAACCTGCACTGATCGTGCAGACACAAATCAAGGGAAATTCTACAAAATACCTGACCACAATTCTTTCACATTTTCAAGGTTATGTAAAACCAAGGAAAAGCTTAAGAAATGATCGTAGGTTGGGGAAACTTAGAAGACACAACAGCCGAATTCAACTTGCCAACAGAGGCTGCATCTGAGAACAGAAAGATCACATTAGTGAGAAAACAGGAGCAAATCAAATAAAGTTTGTATGTCAACTGAGAAAATTATGCACATTGACTAATATAGAGAAAAAATACATATGAGTGACATACAATGCGTATAAAAGTTCACTTATACCAGAGGATTAAATTCTAGGGATCTATCATGCAAAATAATTATTTTAGTGACCAGAATTGTTATAGGGAATAAAACTCCCAACCCACTATACGTCTGGGAAGAGTTTGGTTCTCTAAGGTCAAAGAATGAATTTTAAGAACAACAGAGGCTAAGAGAAGAATATATTTAGTGAGATAAAGAAATCTTCTGTCTGAGAGACAAAAGGGGTCCTGAGTTGGTTGCCAAAAACTGTCTTTTCTAGGGACTTCTATAGAGTAAAACTAGGAGGTAAGACAAGTCTAAGGCGGGGAAAACATGGGAACTCACAAGGTGGGAGAAAGATGGGACAGAACTATGGTTAAACAGTAAGATTAATTGCTCAGGTAAAATTGATTAAATTATTAAAGAATGGGGAAGAGAGTCACATAGGTAGTGGGCATGCTTCAAGAGCAATGACTCTTCCCATAGCCAGTTGGGATGGTGACTCCTGGCTTACACAAGGTGACAGAGACGGATTTCGACTATCAACTTTTAGGATGTGGGTGTATTTGGTCTTTTGTCTTGAGGCTGACTCTCAGTGGGAATTATCTGTCTCCCTCTAAATTGCAAGGTATCTGGTCTTTTGCACTGGCTCCCTTGAGGACCCAGCCCTGTCTCTCTGTCTGTCTAGAATATTTCAATCTAAGTCAATCGCCTGTAACAGTATGGTATTACACACTTCTCAGCTTATTGAAAGTGGAGTGCAGGAATTGGGCTGATTTCTTGTAGAGCTAGGGCTCTACAAGTTTTTTTTTTTTTCCTGATCAGAGATGAACAGGGAGGAAGGACAAATAATTACAGAGTCAGTTTAACATGAAGGCAGCCAGAGGGCTCTTGCCTCTAGTAGGCAGTGAAGTCCTTAACATCTGGCTCATCCTGCTTTCATTCGCTCAAACATGGACACAAGCAATTAAAGTAACACGAGATTCATCTGCCTTCCATTGTCCATTAGCACACATGCAGATAAACAACCCGATCTCAACTGTATTTATTAACTTCCGCCTGAGCCTGCAACATGCCATCGTGCCTTCCTGCTATCTTTTTCTTTTGTGCTCACAGAGGAGGTCAATTAGGCCTCAGTTCTCATCTATTCTCTCACACAGGAGTTTTCACACTGTATTATTAACACAAACACACCCAACACACACTGAGGATACGGGGAATTCTGTGATGTTGTGACGGGCTGCACATGTCTGGTTCCTTGACAGTGGTGATGGTAGCAGGAGTATTTGCACAGGTTCAAAGTCATCAATCAGTCCGCATGAAATACACACACAGCCTTTTTATATCAATTACCCTGCTGAAAACTGTAAAAGGAAACTAAATTACAAAAATGTGAATTTAATATATTTTCACTCTGAGAAGAGAAAGATAGGGTTGAACAGTACAAGACAAACAAATTCCCATTGCTATTAAGGCTTCTGCTGATTCCTTGGAGCCTCTGGGCCAGAGCAGACCTTTGAATAAATAACAAAATGAAGTGAGAGGGAGGGAAAAGGGGTAAGGACGTGACCTCTGTATCTTGGCCTCAGTCAGTTATTGGCCTAAACTGGCCCCTGTGAGGGGCCATAATTCTGGGTAAGCCCACAGGAGGGACTCAGCTGTGATCTGTCACTAGCGGATGACGTTTTCATCACTTTGGGACAGGGATTGGCTCTGAGAGGGAGGCTGTGGAGATGCTTGATGGGAAACAATAGTGTCTCCCTTACATACACGCAAAATTGCTTCTCTTCCCTAGTATCTGTGGAGCTAAGTGAAATGTCCATAGAATTAAATAAAAAATATGGTGAAACTAAACCATATCAGTAGAAATGTGTGTATATTTGTGTTTTGGTAAATATAGTCACATTCCACAGTTCATATTACATCACAGTTAGATTTTCTGTAATTTCAACAATTATTTTGAGATGGAAGAAAAAACATGCAGAAAAATTAGGTAAATTTGTTGGAAAGCACAATTGTTGACTGGAGTAAGGAAGTCAACCTGCTTCTAAGATTTGGAATGGGCTATGAAGAAATTTATTTTCAGATACTCAGTTGTTATTCTTGTTGCCTTTCAAAATCCAATCAATTGGTATTCGTGTTTTTGTTCTTTAGAACTCTGTTTTTCTACAGCTGACAATACTGTCACTTCTTCATACAATTACTAAATTTAACTATGATTAAAACAATTGTTGTAAAATAAATAGTACTTTTCTCTCTCATTCTAAATAAGAATGAAAATATTTTTCCTGGCAGTCACCCATTACCTGGCCCTTATGGTTCTGTCCTTGTTTGAGTATAAAGGTTTTTGATTGTCTTCCTTACTGCTCCTTCTCCTAATTTGGTCACTTCTTAACTTTAAAAATATGTCTCTTCTGGGCTGGGAATTTAGCTCAGCAGAGCAAGTACCTAACTGGCAAGTGTGAGGTCATGAGCCTGACAAAAAAGAAAAAATTATTTTTTGTTTTCAAATAATTTTAATTACAGAAATGCTTTTAAAATTGTGCAGCTTTGTGTTCACACTGTGAGAGGCTATGTAAAAACATTAAAGAATTAGGTCTAGGTTCTGCCTTGAAATAAACAATCTTGCTTTCTTAGACATATCCTTCCAATATTAAAACTTCTCCAATAGCTTCACAAATCTACTGGTAGATTAAAAGTGAACAATAGCCTTGTGAACAACAGAATAGGAAATGGATGACCACATGCATCTGACTTGAATCACAGCCAAAAAGCCTTCATCACTATTGTATTTTTCTTTGCCTTAGTGTCCTATCTTAAAAATTCTTTCTCTTAGAGAATCAAAATTGGGTGGCTGAGAGATTTGAGAAATGTACCTTCAATTCCTAGGACAAAAGTTTACAAGATGTTGGTTGTCATCAACTGTTCCATCATGGGGTTATTAATTTAGGGTTCATGAGTTCATATGCCTTAGCTGAGTGTGAGGGGGGCTCTCTGAACCTGAATAATGAATTTCGAGTGTATGGGGAGCTGAATATGAGGAGAGAAATCATAGTTTTTACTAAATTCTTCATGTGATCCCTGAACTTCAAATTTGAAGGCTATGGTCCTACACAATATTTGTGTCAAATATTTCAAACCAGGTGCTACTTTTCTGAAATGCTATCTTTGGCAAGGAAACTGGAGAAGAATCAAAGGTCACTCATAAAACAGATTTTACTCCTTGAGTTTGTTGGAACATATTTGTCTTTTGTGAAGTCTTTGCCCTGGATTACTGCTCCTCCCTTACTCCAAATGGCAAGGAATGTATTCCTCCTGATAGTCACCCATTCTCTATTCCTTATGCTTCTGTCCTTGTTGGAGTATTAAAGACTTTTGATCAATTCCCTAGCTCTCCATTTTTTTTTTCAGTCTGCTCAGGAACTGAGTGGCATCTGTGTCTACAGCAGCATGGATTTTTTGAAAAGACTCCGGAAGGGTCTAGTTAGGGCAATTATCCAGCATCATTTGGGATTTCCCCCTCCTATATCTTAGAACTCTTCCCTGAAATTTTACCTGACTATGATGAGTCCCTAATCTCACCATTGACCCCTGTCTGTACCCAGCAGATCTTTTTAATAATAATTGAGCTTCCAACCATAATTAGAAACAGCTGTGTGAGTGTGCCTGCTTGAAGCAGAAGGATCCTGGGAAGGGCTATTTTTCCATCCTTCCTAAGCCAGGTTGGTTAGCGGAGGGAAAAGCACACATCTACCTCAGCATCCTTTAGAAACAAAATAGGAAGGGAAACACTTGTTATCAAGGATGGGTCTGCTGAAACATTTGCTTTTCTCTCCTAATTCATTGTACAGCCTTGGGCAAAACAGCAGTTTAAAGAATGGAGGCTGAGGAGAACTTCATGAAGGGTGAGAGCACATATTACAATCACAAAATTTTCAAGGCTCACAAAGCCTGCATAAAGGCGGCACTTTTCAGCTATAATGGCAATCTGGCTAATTTCCCACTGGCTTAATCTGTAACTTAAAAGATTCCTAAGCAGATACAATTACTCTCTTTGCTTTTCAGGTGAACTACAGTATTCATATTGTGTAGCCAAATTCTCAGGTTAATGAATTAGAAGACTTTTACCTTAATTCGGAGTTTTTTCCTAAACATTGTTGCTCTCTGAAGGTAACTCCTAGATGATGCAGTAGTAAACATCACTCATCAAGGGTCACTTTTGCAATCTTGAGAGGAGTCGAAAGAAGGCTAGCCGTGGTCTCATTTTTGTAATCGCAATTTATTTAAATTCTGAATAATATATGTTCAGACAGAAAGCATAAAAAATAAAGGGAGAAATTAAAAGAAATATTAAGCCATCAAATATTCTCCTTCCTAGCCATAACCACTATAAATGTGTTTTGTATGAAGCAATTAAGTAGGTAGGGTGCCACATAGCTAACTAGGTAACACAGTACTGCTATAAGTATTGTGTGTATCCTGGAGTGCTTTTTAAAATTGTCCATATTTTTGTACATATACATTTTGTATATAAATTGTTATATATTGCACATATATTTTGTATATGTATATATAAAATGTATGTATATACGTTAAATATATATGCATATATGTTTTTTAGTTTCTTTTTTTTCTTTTTGATCTTTTAAACAAAATCTAGAACCTGTTGAGCATTTAGTATTATATTTTGCCTTTTTTTGTTTGACTTTATTCTGTGATCTTTCAAATGAAATTACGTGTTCTTTAAAAGTGTTACATAAATATTTGTGTAATATCTCTTTCCACAAGTAATTATAACATATTGCTGACAATTCCAAATACTTAAGCCCATATATAATACATCATATAAAATGGCTTTTGATTATTAGTCTTTCTTTTTATTTCTGTGCTTTCTTCACTTTGAATCTTTGCATGTATATACATTTTTAAAAAAATTTTTAGATATTTTTCCTTTATTTTCATTTTTATAAAAAAATATTAATGAAAACTGGCCTTTTTAAAGTTAGGGACAGAAAGAAACACACTAGAAAATTTTCCTTGGGAAATGGGGAGAAGACAATAGTCTGATTTTGCAAGCTTATTTTTTCTTGTTTAATATAACTACATTTAAATAAGAATATACTTGTCCAAAAAAAGTCTATGTTTAATATATTACAGTCATTAAAAGGTTAGTAGTAATAATAAAGATAAATTACACCAAATCCTAATATACAGTATAACAAATAATGAATTTGTAAGTTAATATATGTATTCATGCTGATATAAAAATTGAGTAACTAAGGGATGGATAAATGAAGGAAAGGTGACAGATATTCCTCATAAAACAAAATAGTAAGTATAAAACAGATTAGAGAAGTGAAAAATCACTATTAGAACAACTCAATAACCAATCTTGCAGTCCATAGATAAATGGTAAAACTTAGAGGGCAAATCTTAAATAGGCCTAGCCTAGATGCATTTCCTGCAAAATATGTATTAATTGCTATGATAATTTTAACAGGACTGCAGATTCGTTCATATTCATCCATCCAGAAGGGTTTTAATTTCCCTCCCTTGATGGTGACATAGATTTAGTGACTGTAATCTAAGAGAATAGAATTTGGAAAGAAAAAAAATTAACAATTAGCTGCTATTTTAACTACCAGCACTATATCTAGATAATTAAGGTTAACAATACTAGTAACAAGACATGCTATCCTGTTTCTATTGTTATGGGAAAGTTATCTAATTCTTACCCTGGTATTCTTCAGTTGTAGGAAAATGATAGATAAACCCCAGGTGGGGAATATTGTTTAAAAATGGAAAAAAATTAAAGCTCATCACAATTCTTCAAATGTGCAGAGGTCATAATAACAAGAAAAAGAAAGAAAATGACAGAGAAAGAGAGAGAGAGAGAGAGAGAGAGAGAGAGAGAGAGAGAACAACACAGAGAAATACAGTAAAATAAAAGAAAAGCCAAACATGAAGTATTTTTAATTTAGAAGAGATTGGAGGAAATATGATAACATATTGCCCTCAGTTGGATCACAGCAGGAAAAAAAAGACATTAGGTAAAATCTTGTGATGCTTGAAATTAATTTGCTATTTTGTCAATAAATATAACACTAATTTCTTAGCATTAATGAATACATTACAAATATGGAAAATGATATTAGATGTACATGAAGATTTAAAGGTCTCTGTATTATTCTAGTTAGTCTCTGTATTTGCAATTACTTTAAAAGAAACATGTTTTAAAGAATATTTTCTTTCTTTGTTAAAATGGATTCACAGTGCTGTCACAGGTATCCAAATCCTGTAGAGGGCTTGTTAACAATTGTGTGACACACCATATGTAACTGATTGTCCTTTCCTCTGATTGAACTGGGGATCAGGTGATGTGGTGACTCCTGATCTGTTCCCTTATGATTTAGAGATTGTTTTCTGCCTTTCTTATTTTTTGGTTTGTTTTTGTAGGTTAGAGTAATGTAACCATTGAGCCCTCTCAAGTAATTTATTTTAACAGGCTCTTTGATCCTGTCATAGTAAAGTTTTCAGACAGACTTGTTGCTTATGGCTGTGTCCTAGGGGATTCACTTCAAATGGCCCAGAGTAAGAAAGAGATTGTTTAACATTTTTCTATATACGATTTCAACGAAGTTTTAGAAAGCAGTCCTTTGACAGTGGAAATCTAGAGGTCATAATGTAAGAAATTAGACAAGTATTTTCATTGCCCAAGGCCTTTAGTTTTTATAAAAATAGTTATATTTTAAACATGCCTTCTAATCCTAAAAGCTGGAAATTTCATCAAAACTTTAAATATACAGAGAACATGTTACACAGAAACATTTCTGTCCAGCAGTCAACATTTTCTAGCTTATGTCATTCATAAAAATAGAAAATCAACTTTCTCCACCTGGATTTTTCTCAGCGAAATGGCTTTGAAATTTTGGGTGTGGCTCATATAATTTTAAATTACAAGGATAGCTTATCAAAGAGAGCATGTTCATATTTGCGAACTGAAATTGGAGAATATACATAGAAATCAGTAGTGTTGGTGTACTAATTCTGTTTTTTTTTCACAAAAAGGAGAAATTCAATGGATTTTAATTTTAAGGAAGTAGAACTGAAATGTGTTCAGAAACATGTGAAGACATCAGTTTATTTCATTTACAAGCATTATTTTATGTAACATTACTTTTAAAAATAGAACAAATGTCTTCATTTTGAGTTTGCATTGTGCTATTTCTTATGAAATTTACTTAATATCCTCATGTCCCAATTATCTTGTCAGTAAATTAGAAATTATGCCACTTTTAATTGCAAAATATACTGTAGGATATAAATATATATACATATATATTAAGTACTAATTGTCTTTGTATTTCTTACATTAAAATGGAAAATTAACAATTTTTAAGGATTCTATAAATTATAATAACTTTAAGGTAGTTGCCATATATTTCTTTTTCTGCTCAAGTACCTCAAAGATAAATTCTGCTTTCCTTGATTTTCTGTTTGTTTGTTATCAAACAGTGTTGGTTTAGTATTTATTGGTAGTTACTCATTTATAGGTATTAGGGAAAAACAACTAAGTTTTAAATATTTAATAATAGCAAGTACACATACATGCTCTGACAAGAGGTTTGAGTTCCACTCTCTGTGCGGAAGTTCAGCTTTATATGAGTAAATCTTATCTTCACGTTAAACAGAGCAGTACTTTGCCATGACCGGGCACAGATATTTTCATTTCAAAGCTTTCTGGAGGACTCTTGAATGTCACATATCACAGTTCAATATGGCCAAGGCCAGAATCTTTGAAATAGGCTCAAACTTAAACCACATTAAGGTTTTTGCTTATTAATTCTTTCTGGAAATCAAGACATGGGTGTATTTCTGTGTGTTAGATTATATTCTGTTACTATAGTGAAATAGCCGAAATAAGCAAATTGGAAGGAGCGGAGGATTTCTTGCATCTCATGGTTTCCAAGCGTTCAGTACAAGGTCACTGGTCCTTTGTTTACTACCTCTGCCCACACAGCATATCTTGGCAGGAGTAAGTGGCAGGAGAAGCATGCTCACCCCATGCTAGCAGGGAAGCCAAGAGAAGAGGGGTGACTGAGGTCCCAGTATCATCTTTAAATGTGTCCTTATAATGAACAAATTTGCTTCTACCACTGCCTCATGCCCCCAAATATGGCGCCATAGTTCAGTAGAATTACTGACTGGGGACTAAGCCTTCCATTCAAGGGTTTCAAACTATAGCAAACAGTAACATCCAATGAAAGTGAATTATGCGAAGCAGCCAGTACAACGTATGCCTCATTTTTGATAATCAACTACCCTTGGTATTCTTGTACCTACTCATTCTATGGAATAGTATATTTGCTATCCATATGATCTATGGGCAAATCCCTGGGGCAGTTTCCTGGTGCAAGAGAACAAATCTGTGTGTTCAGGCCACACTGAGATAAGTTTATTAAATTAGGCCCTTATTAAACACCTTAGGAAATGAAAGAGGTGGAAAGGTAAAATAATGAAAACCACACAGTGCCAAATACGAAATCAAAGCAAAAACTGTAGTGGTAAGGGTTATGTCTGAATTAAAAAAAATTATTGCTTTCCTACTGCATTGTATACAGTTTGAAATCACGGACATGCATGCAAGCTTTAGAAGCAAGAATATTTAGGGACAGGTGAACTACCTGCCTCACAATCACAGGGATGCTTGAGCCAGAGGCCTACTGACTGACTGGGGAGTTCATTAAAGGAAAACAAGGTGATACTAAAAGACTCAGATGGATTTAAAAATTGTTGTGATGGTCAGTTAGAAACGTGATGAAGAACAGTTACTTTTCTTGAACTGGGAGAACAGGACCCTTTATTCTTGATAGCATGGCTTGTTCAGATTTACAGTCTTTAAATTCTTCTGCTTCACAGATTCATTTCTTGCTTCTAATTCATGCATGCTTTCATTCATGCACACATGCTGGGGACCTTCGCCCTGCCACACCTTCTGCATTTAGTGAGTTGCCACTTCTTTTTTAAGGCTCAGGTCAAATGTCACAGAAGTTGTAAAGCTGATCCTAAATCAGGCATTTGCAAAGTATTTCTTGATCCTTCCTAATGCTTCCTCCAATCAATGCCTAAATAACCTCAGTACCTTCTTTCTCTGATTTCACACAGAACTTTGAAGAAACCCCTTACAAGTGTTTTTCACTGGGTAATTTCATTATGTTGCCATGTATCTCTCTTTCTGTTCAAGTACCTCAAAGATAGATTCTGTTTTCCCTGTTTTTCTGTTTGTGTGTTTGTTTGTTTGTTATCAAACAGTGTTGGTTTGGTATTTATAGGTAGGTACTCAATAACTATCTGCATGGATGACAACATTGTATTTTCACTTCTAGGCAAATTTGGGTCCTTTCTCAGTGACCGAGTATGACATTCAAGAACTTTTTCAAGGCTACGCATTTACAAATGAAACAAATAAAAAATGTACATATAATGATTTTTCTCCTATTCCATCAGCATGAATTGAAACCAAGCAGTGATACAGAAGTCTTCTAGTTAGAGGTTTTAAACCACTGCCTACAGATCATTCTCACAGTCAGGAGAGAAAATACCCTGAGTGCTGGTGCTGTAGTTCATACAAAAGTCTCAAGTCACGTCCAGAAAGTGACCTTTACAGACACAAGGAGTTTCCACAGTGCAGAACTTTCAGCAAGGGGGACAGGCAGGGACAACTCCTCAGTGACTGCATTGTGGTGGAACTGTCATATTAAGTATCACAGCGTGGGTGACTTCAATAAGAGAAACTGAGTATCTCACAATTCCAGGAACCAGAAATCTGAAACTCAGGTGTTAACAGGGTTAGTTGCCTCTGAGAACTGTAAAAGAATTGAATCTCATGTCTTTCTCTCAGATTTGGAGGGTTTGTTCACATATTTTGTCTCACTTGTTTTGTGTCAAGATTACTGCACTTTCTACAAAGTGTTTGCCCTTTTTCTCTTTCTGTTCAAATATACCCTTTGTGTGAGGGCATGAGACATTGGATTAAGATCCCACCCTAGTCTAGTAGGGAATCATCCTAACTAAACAAACCATATCTACAACAACCTTATTTATAATAAGGTACCATTTTATGGTCTTAAGGGTTGGAACTTTTGCATGAATTTTAGGGAAGATACAGTTCATCTCTTAATAGAAGCAGAGAATCTCTGAGGAAGGCCAGTATATTTACAAATGCAAATAAGCTGCAGAACACAGCATATTGGGAAGGTGTGCACTAGCATAGGTGGTATTTGGGTCCGCTCCATCTGTAATGCAGGCTGTCTGTTGGCCTGTGTGGACACCAAACTGGAGGGACACTGGGAGACCCAGCTCTACTGGAACTGTCTTGTTTATCTACGGATGCATTTGACACTGTACCGGGATGGTAAAAACTACATCAGTAATAATGATAAGCATTATTTATTTTTGATATTTATAACTACAACCTTATAAAGCTGGCACCATATTAGTTCCGTGTTAGAGATGATTAAACTGCATCACCAGCAGTTTATGTAGAATAGTTTGCTCTGGATCACAAAGGTTGCAAAACCTAGATCATGATTTTAACTTAGAATTTAAGGAGTCAGTGTTTCATAGTGCTTGATACTTGCACATTTGCTCACTTCCTTCCTATGCATTTCTTCTCCTTTTTTACATTTCAAATTTCTTTTCCTCTCTCTTTACTTGTCTTCGCTCCCTCCCTCTGTCACTTCCTATTTTCCTTCCTCCCTACACATTTTTAGGGAGTAAAACTAAAATACATGATAGAATATTGTGCTTCCCCCACTGAATTTCATTTCTCAGTGAAGAATATAATCCTTGCTGATGCGTCTCTATCTTCGCTACTCAAGATAAATACAGTAACTAAGGGCAGGGATTTGGCTTCAGATGCAGACCCAATTGAGTCTGTCCAGTGCCTTCAACAGTCCACTTCCACACCTAACTCCAGGGTTAAATGGAAAACTGAATTTATATTTTCCACTTTTACAGCTGAATCCAAGGTTCTTCCTGCCGCATGACCTTCAGAGCAAAGGCATCAGGAGATTCTTAATCTAATGTGTCTCCACAGTTATAAGCAGCTGTCGTTATAAATCAAAGCTGGTGTCATTCTCATCAAACTTGAAATTTAACACATGCTTTTGCCACTCAATGAGGGATTTCCTCTGACACACTTACTACGTAAATCTTCTGTTCTCCAGTGGTTTTCCTTTGGTATTATACTACTATAAAAGCACATTTGGTGACAAAGACTTAACAATATAAAAGAGTAATAATGAGCCTTGAAAATAAGGCTAAAAATTCCTCAAATACAAGATCATTTTTCATGAAATTTGTTATTTTCATCTGCCAAGCCACAATTATTACAAAAAATCAGACATTTAGATCAAACTGAAATCTGGAATAGGAAAATAAATAAAGTTAACTTTTTCAGGCCTGCAATTTATTGCACAGTCTTGGTTAGTCAAGGGGAAGTATCTTACTAAAGATAATATTGACCAATTATGCTTTATTATAAGACTTTTCAACTGATGTGCAATTAAAAATGCATGTAGGTATAAATAAGGTAGAAAGTTTTTGATGGAGGAGATGAGTAAGAAAGAGTAAGAAATAGATTTAATCACCTTATGTTTTATATATTTCAGTCTTAGGATATGAGCATTCAAAACCTTCAAAGCCTTCTCATCCCTGAATTTTATATTACATATCCAATTATAACTACTTGTTTAAATATATATATGTATTAATATTACATGTGTATTTAGTTGAACAGATACAAAAGTAGTAGCATCAGCATCCTAGTGTTCACTTTGTGAACACTGTATCATAGTTTTTTTAAAAAAAAAAGTACAAACAGTTGATTCAGTTTACATCCAATGTTATGAGTCAAAATTTAGTGTCCTATTTCAAAGACATGAACATACATTAATGTAACAAAAACAAACAATAAAAACATGTTTAGCATTAAGCTAGCATCTTCACAATCCATGAATATTTAAGCTTGCAAATAAGGATAGATTAGTCACAGTCTTGACTCTAAGCCACAGAAACCAAATACTGATTTCTCTGAAAGCGACGGATTGTATTGGTGAAAATATAAGATGTAACAGTTGATTGATTGAAGTTTAGAAGCCTAACTCACTTGGCTCAGCAATTCTACACCCTAGGGTTAAAGGACTCAACCTAGGGCAGTTCCTTTCCTAGACAGTATAGAGGGACATGGTGAAGGTTAAACTTGTTTCTGTTCTTTCAAGTAGCTTCAGTCTTCACCTTCATCTTGGATGCCATCTCCTGGTTTCTAGGCAGACTGTTCGCTTTCTGCCTTGAACCCTTCAGTCTTCAGCCATGTGTTGCAGACTTATCAACCTCCCGATATAAACTTGCATGGGATACTGCAGTGAGCTCCAGACCTTAAATTGGGACCTTCAGTCTCCAGCACGCATACAGCCTCTGTACTCTTCCTAATCCAGCTCTGTGGTTGACCATCATAAGCTGATCTTGTAATTTCTTGTACATTTGTATATCTTGTGTAATATGTTTCTCTACTAAAACACTGAGAGATTCATAAAGGTATCATCAGAAGAGCAAGCTTGGGCAAAATGAAATACAGGAACCAAGACTCAAGATCATGTTTCAAGGAGACCATGGTTCTTCTTTGTTTATTTTAGATCTAACATCCTTACAGAAAATCTGTGACTGTCTAAGCCCAAATAGAAGAAATAATTGATCCACTGAGATTTTTTAATGTTAGTATCATCCTGATTCAAAAGATTCACAATAAGAAATTAAGTATGGTTTCAAAAATTCATAATAAGAAATTAAGTATGGGAACTGCATTGGAAGTACCATCCAAAAATGACTGACATTGAATATGATATCTAGTATGTAGGTATGTGTGAAGATTTTCTGTCGGTAAACATATCTTCATGATCACATCAAATAATAACTACAAATAAATGTTCCTATGTTCTATCTCTGTGTATTTAAAAGTATTAAAATTTTCTCTAACATGTGCATGTATATTCTGGAGACTGAAAGTGGATTTCTGACTCTGTCCCTTCCACCTATAACATGCAACAAGTGTTTTTGATTCAAGGTGGTTAGTTATTTACCATGAAGAATGAGATTTAGATAAAATTGAAAATGTAGAATTCTGTGAGAGGATATTGTACAGGAAAGTCTTTTCCAAAATACAGAACATCACATGTAAAGTTAGTTTTTCATTATTCAGCTTCTTTTGTTTCAAACAAGGGAGGCTGATTTCCCTCTCTTCCTTTTAGGAATGGATCTCCTGTACTTGCTCATTTCACACCAGAATGACTGACTACTGAACAGGGCCCCAAAGACTAGGAAATGTTTTCTTTTGGCTGAGAAAGAAGTGTCAGTAGAACTAAAGAAGTAGTCATAAAATTACTCTGTTAAGTGAAAACAGTTACCTTACCTAGAGAAGAAAGTTGGGTTTACACCTTTAATTCTAAGTAGAGGTGTGACATATTTATTTTCCTTTATGCCTTTTAAAAGTCTTCTTGTTTTGTCTTTTCCGTGACTTTTCTCTGCTAACTAGTTACATCTCATCCTGGTTTGTAAGGAGTTGAATAACTTGTGCATTATTTTTCTTTACCCCCAAAGAGAAGGATTTTTAGACCCCAGATTTCCCTCCTTCACGTGTCCCTTATTAATCTTCCCTGGGGGCTTTTTTACCCTTTGCCCTCCAATATGAGGTTTAGCTGGGATGGTTCATAGAGTCATAATTGAAAATTAATGATGAGAAGCAGCACCAAGCCACACCATTCCTTTTCCCTTTCTTTGGTCCAAGAAGTGTACAATGCAGATTTTATTTCAGGGACTGGAGAGGTGATTAATTGTCGTAGGTCCTCGACACTGGCTTCAGATAAGTGGTGTAGTCTGGCAGCAACACAAATATGTGGACACCATTCTCATTAATCTCTGAACACCACATGGAAAGGAAAAAGTCTTTAAGAGGCCTTTATAAAGAGAGTTATTATTATGAGGCCAAATTTTCTGTAAAGAAAGACTAATTTGTATTCTCCATGAACCTATTCAAGGGAAAGGAGTTTCTACAACTACTTATAAGGAGAGTTTTCTCCAAATGTGAAGATGTAAATGGAGTGTGATGGTGAAAATAAGAAAGAAAAATATGAGAGAACTGAAAGCTAAATGTAAAGAATCATTGCCACCAATCTGTGAGAACTGTGAGATTGGCCAAGTGCCATGTTTTTGTCATTCCACAGCTAAGTCACCCAGATGGCCTCCATGTATGTTAAGTGAATGGAAGAATACAAACCATGCATTTGAGAGACAATGCAGCCTTTGTATTTCATACTTGATAACTGAAAAAGAATATATATACATACATATATATATGCATGTATATATATATGGCATTATATTTCTGTTATCTGATATTGTGATATGTACATTTTTATCAAACAACCATGGTCATCTACCTAATTCCAAATATGTAATCCTTCAGCTTGACTCACAATTCTTTTTAAGAATGAAGATTCTTTCTATAGACTGGAGTGCCACATAGTTCATTGTTTACGTGTATAGATGTTGCAATTAGTTGTTGTTATTTTTTCTCTGCCCAGGCGGTGAGCTCCTTAAAGCATAGGTCATGCCATGATTTCCTAACATCCCTGGCATGGTAAATAACAGATTCTCCTTACTATTCTTGTGGAACACAACATTGGGTTAAAGAGAACCTGTACCATATTTGTCTATTATAAATGTGTACTTTAGCGTAATAGTAACTGGCTGTTCATTTCAGGAACCGAGCCTAGCTGTTTCAGGAAGCAATCTTTGTTTACCCACTTTATATGACAAATGGCAAGGTGAGTCACATGTAAAAGTGTCAAATTAGGATTTTACCCACCTTTATGCTCCATCTAATAGGTTTTACATATGCTTACCTAAGTAAGCATCATGGGAGGGTGGTAAAATGTACCTGAATCATTTTTCTGCTCTGTAAACATGTCCTATACCATAGTGAAATGTGGGTTTATTTTGATATTCAGGTGGAAATATCCAAATTTCATACAATGACACATGAAAAACTAGATATGCAGGTTTTGGTGGTGGTCAGAAGTGAATCATCAGAACACTCAGACATGGAATGATGAAGATGATAATGATTTCATTGTTGGTCAGTGTAATGCAGCAAGAATCAACAGACACAGACACACAGAATACAGATCTCCTTGATTTGGAAGATGAAGAAAACAGCACTGTGAGTACATAGTCAAAATGATACAAAGTGGTCAGGCAACCAAATGAAATGGCCCAATCTTAAAAATAGGTCCAAAAATACAGTGACAATATTGGCAAGTGTGAAACCTATTGGAAGAAATTCCATCACTACCAATTAAAGTTGGAAATTGTAACAGACAAAATGCTACCAGATGTTGTGAAATACACAAATGCTTAAATATAAGTAAAACCTTCCATAGGCACCAAGGACCATACTCAGAAATGTGCTTATTAAGACACCTTACTAGCTGAAATGAAAGCATTGGTGGTTCTGCTGTATTTAGCAGGGCTTTCTCATGGTGATTGCAGGAATGTAAAAGACTTATGGAGAGGTTTGTAGAATAACAATAACACTGAGGACATTCAGTATCCTTCAGAATTGGCTGAGGTTTGATGGCAAAAATCATCTAGCAAGAAAGAAAAAGAATTGATAATCTGGCTGCTATCCACTCATTGTTGGGGAGATTTGTGGATAATTTACCAGTAATTTAGATACCAACTGAACATGAATAGTGATGAACAGTATTTAATGGTCACTGTAGTTCAGGATGTATATTCCCTACAAACCTCCTAAATATGGCATAAAACTTATGATCTTATAGATATGAAGACTTATTGTGGTTTTAATTTAGAAATTTATCATAGAATTCAGCCACTAGGTCCTTATTCTTATAGTAATAAACTAAATGATGTTGTGAACAGGCTTGTTCCCCCAAACTAACAGAAATGTAACATTCAATAATTGGTTTGTCAGTTTCCAATTTATGTTGCATTCACTAACAGAGAACAAGTTGGACAGTGTAGGAGGTGTACACAGGGACAAAGCAGAATTCCAAAAGAAGCGTTGTAAATTCAGAACAGAGAATGGTATAATCTTTGAATTTCAGGAAGATATAACAGTGACCTCATGTATGGCAAAGAAAAACAAACTGGTACTGCTGATGGCAATATTGCATTATGATAGAAATAGGGAAACTTTGACAAAATTGGAGCCTTGGATGATAAATTTCTAAGCAAACACCATAGGTGAAGTAGATGTCAATGAGTTGTGCAGAAACTATGATATCACTTGAAAAACAAAGCACTGTCCAATGGTTTTGTTTTACTTGATCCTAAACATACATGGCATAAATAGTTTGGTAGTTTACAATGAAGATAACAAGTGCTAAATGTCATGGTGAAGTTTTCTTAGAAATTTGGAAATGAAATTAATAAGAAGTAGTTTACAGGAGAAAAAAACCAGAATGTTTCTGCCCAGGGGACTGCACAAAAAATTGTTGGCCACACTGGTAAGCTGACACATGAATGGACAGGTGCAGCATCACAAAGAACTAATATTACAACAGGAAAAGCAAAAAGACATCAACTATGCCCTACAAGAAATGTCAGGAAAACAAAATATACGTTATCTATGCAATGGTACTTGTGTGTGGAACATGTGGTTTTCAGGTGTGAAGACTGCTTTGGGTGTGACCATTGAGACAAGGATTATTTCTGTGGTAGACTTTTGTTTGTATTTGCATTTTTATTTCTGATATTATATTTTAGACTTTGTAAGCAGATAAACAGCTGATATGAAAATGTTGATGTGTCTTCTAAGCACTCATTACATATCTGACATTTTATTTTATTGGTATCTTATTTTCCTGCTAAGTACACATTGTTCAATAGAGTAGGAAGCACCTGACAAAATAGGAAGATAAAAGAGGTGACAAGAATGGCTGGCTACATAGGAACAGAAAGCTAAATATATGTGCTATCAGTGCAAGATGTATGCATAGAACATTCTATTTGCACATGTAAAGACTGCCTTCAGTGTGACCATTGAAGCAAGGGTTATCTTTGTTGAGAATTCTACTGATATTTTCATTGTAGTTCACAAAAGAATTTATTTCTAAAGTTATCTTTTAGGTTGTGTAAGCAAGTACATAGCTGGCATTAAAATGTTGATGTTTATTCTAAAAGCACAATACAAATTAAGAATTTAACACTTTTTTATTAATGTTTTATATTCCTGTTAATTATACAACATAGAATATAATAAAAACCTTCTGACAAAACAGCAATACCAATGAGATGTCAAGGATGTCCCTCAAAAAGCCCAGAAGGGCAAAACACATTGCTGTCAGCATGATTCCTATGTACAGAACATGCCAATGTCATGTGTGGAAACAAACTTAGATGTGATAATCAAGGTAAAGGTTATTTCTATTGTACAGTTATATTGTTTTGATCATAACTCATTTAAAATTTAGTTCTTTTGTCAATTTTTAGACTTTGTATAACAAAAATAGTTAATGTAGAAAATTTTAATCCTTTTTTATAAATGCTCAATGAATATGAAAAATCCAATACTTTACCTTTAATTTTTTCCTATTAGGCATTCATTGTGCAAAATAAAAAAACACATATAATTGAAATTAATAATTTATCAGTTGAAATATTGTAAAGAATAAAAGTGAATATTATACAAATACAATAATGCACTTTTATGACAAAATTGGCAATATGCCCTTCTTTAATGGTTACTTAATTATAACAATGTATACCTGAGTAAGTTTCCTTGAGCCCAGCTTTGCTTCTTCCTCAGATTTACTGGTCTGTTAGTAAATGAACATTTTTCCTCCTAATACTTAAGATTCAGCCTTTGGGTCATGTTCGCCCTACCGAAGGGAGAGGGATGCTTGCCTTAGGGGACTATAAAAATATTTGGTTTTCTATTCCATTCTAATCTAGATATGATGCCTTCTCTCCAAGAGTGCTTTTCTGAATTCAAAATGGCACAAAATAGTGGAGAGACTAACTTGATAAAAAAAAATCAGAAGCAGAATACTTTAAATTGTTTTTATAACAAGATTTTAATTTTAAATACTATTTATATTTATTTTTACTAAAATAAAGTGGAACTTGCTAACTGTGTAATAGTATAACCATTCTGTATTTTAAAAATAAACTAAAATTCTCCTTTCAAGGTTCTCCTTTCAGGGTTTTTATAGTTGGAAATATTTATAATAAAGTACATTGCACTGAATACACAATAGTTCATGAGACATGTTTTAAAATACTAGTTGAATAAAAGTCATGTGAACTCAGCCAAATTAAGAAATCGCCACTGGCCCTGAAGCAAGGCCAGCAGATTGCTTGTAGCTGCTGGTTTCAAACAGGAGCCTAAAGAGAATTCTTTGTGGTCTGTTGGCCATTTCAGAACTTTGGAAATGGAATGGTCAATTTATCAGAAAGAAATAGCAGGTGATTATAGCAGACTTCAAGGGGCCTACAGGGGAGAGACCCTGGTGCCTGGGGACCTGCATCATGCGGTTGACTTGGGTGCCGGGAGAACAAGGAACTCCTTCCCTGTCTGGGGGGTGGGGGCTGACAGTGTGGCAGACTTTTGGCAGCCTGAAGGAGAGAGACCCTGACATATGGGGACCTGCATGGTGAAGTTGACTTGGGGTGCCGGGAGAACAAGGAACTCCTCCCCTCTCTGGGGGGTGGCTGTGATCCTGCCGGCATGTGGGCTGAGAATCAGACATTTCATGTTGTCCTGTCCCCCACCCTGTGTCCCCTCTCCCCCTCCCCCCTGCTTAGCAAGTGGGAGCCAGTGAACTACACATCTTGTGAAAAGATTGGCTATGTTATTTAGAATGAGCTCCCCATATGCAAAGATAAGGACAACCATTTGGAAGAAAACAAGAGACAATATGACAGATAGTGAAGCTCTCTGGTTGCCTAATTTTGAAATTTATGCTTTCTTATGTCCCGTTCTGTTCTGTTTTGTTGTGTTTAATTTTACCACCTTTTAAAATAAAATTTTAAAAAATCGCCAATATTTAGCAACTTCCAATGAATAGGATCTGGTTTATACCTTCCCTTCCAGGTAAGTGTAATCAGTCCTTTGACTCTGGGACTGTGATTAAATTTATTTACTTTATGATTTTATCACTGATATTTGTATCCATATTTATTATTATAAGTAACTACATCTGAGAATTTACATAAGTACAATCCGTTGTTGTTCTCTTGTTATTCATTTCTTTCTTTCTTCTTTCTTTCTTTCTTTCTTTCTTCTTTCTTTCTTTTTTTTTATACTGGGGATTGAACTCTTGACTTTACACTTGCCAGGCAGGCGCTTATGCCACTGAGCTAAATCTCTGGCTTATAATTCATTTCTTTCCTCAACACTATATATTTAATTCATTTCAGCAGTTGTAAATATAATTCACTTGTTTCTATTGCTATTTAGAATTGTACTCTATGACTAGACTACAATATTTTATTTGTTTTGTCAATGTGTTTGGATACATTTTTAATTGTTCGTTTTTGGGATTCAAATAATGCTCTTTAAAAACACTACGTAAATCTCTCTTAAGGGTGAACCTAGGACTAGGAAGCACATGTTTAACTTCGTTGCATATTGTTAACTGAACGAATTGTTAATTGTTGACTGAATTTCTCTCCAGCATTCTGTGTATGTTGCCATTATTTCAATACCTCAACTATACTTAGTAGTATTCAACACTTACTTATTTTCTTATCCAGTTAGTGTTGTATAGAAAAAGAGATTTAATATGTAAGTTCCTGCTATTGCTTTAATTAGATTCTATGTTGGTTTTCAAGGTTAAGTTTGTTAATGATAAGTTTTTAAGATGCCTTTCTTTGGATTTTGGAACTTCCATTTTATTCATGATTTGATAAAGTATTTTATGAAGAGTTGGTGTTATACTAAATGACCTTTCTACTGGCATTGACAAGTGGGAAATAATATGTTGATTTCCCATTTTTTCTCAACATTATGAATTACATTGATTTCAGAAAAATTTAACAACTCTGAGAATAAGTCCACTTGGTGGTTATGTAATTTTCTTCCACATTAATGGAATCAGTTTGTTTGTATTTCATTTCAGTGTTAGTTCTACATTCCAACATATTATGCTTTTTTTCCCCCACTGTGATGTCTTGTCTGAGTTTTGTGGTAGCATAATGTTCTTTTGGAATTGTCTCTTTGTCTTCTAATTCCTGGAAGAGATTGTATATAATTGGTTTAATTTTTAAAAAGCATTTTGTGCAATTTTTCAGTTAAGCTATCTGGCCTTGAGATTTCTTTTTGGGTAGGTGTTAAAATATAAATTAAAATTTCAATACTCATATTTCTATGCAAATTAGTCCAGCTTGGATCCATATTGGTTGTTTACAGATTTTAAAGAATTTAGTGCTGGGGATTTAGCTCAGTGGCATAAGAACCTGCCTGTGAAGCACAAGGTCATGAGTTTGATCCTTGACACAAAAAAAATTTTAAAAGTTCATCTGCATTATCTGGGTTACAATTCTGTCTACATAGAGACATTCTGTTTTTCTGATTATTTTATATCCTATATGTCCTGGAGTCAATTTATTTTCATTCTGAAAATTGAATTTGAGAAGTATTTTCTCCACACTACTTCTGTATTAGGTATTTTAGAACTGCTATTATTTCTTTGTTAAAGAGTTGGGTTAATTAATTTTCCAGAAATGGCATCTCAGTCTCTGTTTTGTGTGATTTTTCTTTTGGTTTGTTGTGCTATTAGCAGAGGAAATGGACAAGACCATCAAGTAAATACAGACTTGTTTAGAATATTTAATTTCTGTTTAGAATATGTAATGATATAATTATATTTTAACTGTAAATTATCTATGTTAATGACCTTGTTTAATTCTTACAACTTAATAATTTTCAACATTTTTGGATAGGACTAATTTCATCTTTCTGTTCAAGAAAACATGTTTTGTTTTCATTAATTAAACTGTTTTTAATCATTTCCATTAGTAACATTTCACTCATGTTGATAGCATGTCCTTATATGCACATATTTTATTGTAATTGCTCTTTCTGAGTAGCTAAGATGATACCATAGACAATAATACACTTATTTCATATTAAGCATGAACATTTAAAACTATGTGCCTCCTTTTGTTGTTCACTTAGCTATTTCCGAAAAAATCGGATATTTTCTTTGTATGCCAGGAAATTTTAAATGTGAAGTACTTAATAAAATATTTATAATCCCTTTAATTATTTATTCAGTAATTTTTATCTTCTCCTTTGTTTATTTGTGTGGTTACCATAATATTTATAGTTTTCTTAGATATATGAAATGCCCTTTTGTCTGAATTTTAATTAATTAATTTTAAAAATTTATTGATAGACATGGTGTTGAATAAATGTGTTCATGGAGGGTAATCAGAATAGTTATAATGAATGAGCTCATGTTGGATAGCTGTTGCATGTATAGTGAATGTACTGATTGTAGATACCTGGTACTTGTATGTGATACATCTTATTTATTTTTACATTTTCCTCTTTTCTCTCCACTTTCTTCCCTCTTCTTTTGTTTCTTAATACACCCTTCCCATTTGCTAAAGATTGCTCTCTCTCTTTCCTATTATCTATCTATTAATTTGCTTTGTAATTTATTTATACTATGGATATCTTATATAGAAGAAAGCATATGATACTCCAGCTTATATGGTTGGTTTACTTAACTTGACATTATCTCTGATCATATATATAAATATATGGATATATGATCATATATGTCTACTTTTTTTAACAGCTTGACAAGCATGTCCAAATATGGAGGGCTGTTACATTTATTTGGGTGATCCTGCTTCCCTTTAACCTTTTGCTTAACAATTTACCTAAGGGATCACTTTATGACAACATGAGAAGATATGTCTTTTTCATGTCTGCAGAGTAACAGACTGTACGTAACATTGGTTCATTAAACATTACATTAGTCATAGACCTGAGTAATCTGAAGTACTAGCTTATTAAATCTAGTACTGCACTGAGTAAACATGTCTGAAGATATCTGCTAGATTTTGCTAGATTTTCCCTTCATAGATTTCTGAGGCTTATCACAACTCACTGTTGAGATGTGTATGTATAAAGTTGATTTCTCCAAACCTGGATCATTATATATGCTTTATTTATTGAGGCTTTCTTCAATATTTCACAATGCTTATATTTTTCAGCCTAGAGTTATTGCATTCATTTTCTTGTTTATTATTCAAGTTATTTTGTATTTTTAGGGTTTTATTTTATTTCACTGAGATTTTCTCTACAACTCCTAATACATAAGAGAACGTATCAGTTGAATTCACAGGACAGTAAAGGGTAGATTTGCCTAAGCATAAGTTTATGCATGTTCTTCTCCATCTTTTCTTCTTTTTTAAAAATTATTATTGCACATGCTTGCAGTATGCAGTTTACATTCTTTGTGGAGAACACTGAGATTCCAGGAGGAATGGTCATCATCAGGATATCAAATATTCACAAATGTTGGCCAAGATTAGAGGGTAAAATGATACCTTCTTCACTGATATTGGGAATGTAAACTAGAACAGCCAAAATGGAAATCAGTACGGAGGTTCCTCAAAATCATAAAGACAGAAATTCCAATTGACTCACTTATTCCCCTTCTAGATTTCTGTCCCCAAATATTAAAGGTATTTATTTTCTAATAATTATTTACATGTTTGAAATTCGAAATTTTATTAAATTTATCAATTATAATATTTTAGCTACATTTTTAAAATCACCTGAATCTATAGAAGTGTCAGTGGTAAATAATGAGTACCTTGCTCCTGTGTATCTACAATATTTTCTTTTTATTCTTGTCTCTTGAATCAAGTATAAGTTGTTGTATAAGTTTCTGTATTCATTTAAATATCATGAGGATATTATATAAATGATATTTCATTATCAATTATATCAGTCAATATAAATATATCATTATATTTTACCACTGATGTTCATATTTTCTCTCGAAGAAAAAATAACTATGTGTTTGCAATTTGTTACGAGTAGTTACATCAGCACATGCTGAATTTTATCAAATGTTAGTTTCAGCATCATTTTAGGGTATGTACTTTGTCTACATTTCCCAATATTCTTGTGATATATGCTGTTATTTTAAAAGTTAAAACAAACATTTATTAGAGAGATAAGCTCACTTATGACACATAATTAAGTTTCGGTAATATTACATTTTATTTCTTACTAAGTTCAATTGTTTGCTTGCTTTAATGATCTAGCAACTGTTTTCCTGAAATAGCTTACCATGTTTTCCTTTCTTTGCCATATTCTGGAATGAAGTCTACACTAAATTCAAAAAAATGAGCAGTGTTGGATGTGGTGGTACATATTTGTAATCCCAGCACTCAAGAGACTTAGGTAAGAGGATCACCTTTCATTCAAGTTCAGCCTGCACTACAGAGTAAGATCCTGATGAAAAAAAAAATCTTGCAATATATGTCCTCTACATTTATATCTATGAAATATTTTTCTAAGATTTTTAAAACTTTCACTTCACAGTTTTAGAATTGACAATACACATAAAATATCTCTGACTTTTTTACAGGAAGACATAATTATATATTCAATTTAGAAAAGATACAAATTTTCCATAATTTCTATTTCTTTTTTTTGTCAGCCGTTTTTTCTTTGAAGTCTGTTTGTTTTCACATACATTAAATTTTATTATCAGAGATCTTCATAATTTCTTTGTAAATGATATTTGTATCACAGTGACTTAGATTCTAGAGTGATATTTTCCTTTCTTTTATAAATGTACAAAACAGAAATATGAAATAGTATGGCAGAAGTAATTATATCACTAAACAATAAATACAAATGGGTTAAATTCAGCTATTAAAAGCTGATACTAAATATTACATCATTTGCCAGCTACTTACAGAAGATACATTTAAAGCAAAATGACAGAAAAGGTGGGAAGTGAAGGATAAAAAATGAATATGCCAGCCTGGAGCTAACCAAACAAAAGCCACCCACAAAGCAGAATTCAAGGATAAATAATGAAACAGGAAAAAGACAGCGTATTTATAATGGGAAAAGGTACAAGCATCAAGAAGTGCTGAGGTCAAGTGTACCTTGACTTAGTACAGTTTCGTTACATGTTTTATGTGTTCTTTGGCCTATTAGCCTGTTTTTCAATCTGTATGTATGTTAACTAACTTTGTAATATGTTATAAATAAGTGAATCTGATGCTAGAAAAATAAAGGCAGGGTGAAGGCAAGGAGGAAAAACAAGAACTGAAATGTATTATGTACATTTAACAATTCCCTACAGTGAATGTAATCATTATGTACTAATCAATATATACTAATAAAAGTCAGAGAAATAAAAAGAAATGCTGAAGTATGTGACCATCAATATTAAAAAGAATAAAATAAAAAAATAAGAAATGCAGATCTTTATTATGGCAGATTCTTTTCTTTTTTGTTGTTTTGTAGCACTGGGCATTGCAACTAGGACCTTGCACACACTTGATGAGTGTGCTACCAATGACCTGCATCTCCAAATCAGAATTTATTGAAAAATTTCAAGTGCATCCTTTTCTAACTGCACTTTTTACCTATTGCTTTTTCGCTACTCACTATTCTGGGGATAGAGCACTCTATAATTATAATACCATTGAAATTTTAAGACTTGTTTTTATCACATTATACATATATATGTGCATATATATATATATATATATATATATATACTTGAACTTGAAAAGAAATATGTATAATCTATCATTTTATGATAGACTGTATTAAGTTCAAAGAGACAAAATATGTTAGTGGCATTATTACAGTTACATGAATTTGTAAAGATTCAATTTGTTTGCTAAGTCTATCAGGTGCTGAGGCACTCTTAAACCAGAATGCCTACAGGTTTGTTAATTTTTCTTTTGGTTTCATCAACTGTTCTGTTGCATGTACCTTGCTATATATTTAAATCAATACCATTAGAATTGTTTATATTTTCCAAGATAACTGAACTTTGTATTTACTATGAATATCTACTTTATATTCCACTAATAATTTTTGTCTTAAAATATGTAAGTTCACATATTTTACCAGTTCTTATGTATTTTAGAAGTTCTTTAAGCTTAGTGTTTGTTTGTTCTTTAGTTTTATCATTCTTTTTACTTTTAACTACATGTATCTCATAAGAGGCTGAAAGGCATGCCTTTTATAGACAATATATATGCATTTTTTCACTGACAACTTTGTAGGCAATATATATATATATATTTATCTTACTTTGAACAAGCTTACTTTAATTTATTTAGCATATGTAATTTTCAAACATTTGTGTTTACACATTGTCTTCTTAGTTTTCATATAACTGAGACACAATATCTGACACCCACGATTTAAAGGAGGAGAGGTTTATTTGGCTCATGATTGCAGTGGGTTGACTCCATGGTTAGTCAGCCACCAGGCAGAAACCTCATTGTGCAAGAGCCTAGTGGAGATGCAGGAAAGCTGCTCACATCAGGGTGCCTAGGAAGTAGAAAGAGATGGAGGAGCTGAGGAGATAGATCCATCCTGGGTCAAGCTCCAGGGCCCCTAGGCTTCACAGCAGGCCTCAGCACACTTAGTTATGCATTTATCTATTGGTGGATTAATCCACTATAGAGTCCCTCTGATCAAACCATCTTCCAAAAACTGCACCTGATTCTGAACACGTGAACCCTTTAGAAACATTCTAGACCTAAACAATAGCACTGTCTTCTCTTTGTTTTCTCTTTTTTTCTTTCTTTTCTCTGATCTTCCTTTTTCTTTTTTTGTCTTTCCTCTCCTCTCCTTTCTTTTCTCTTTTCTTTCCTTCCCTCCTCCCCCTTCCCTCCTTTCTTTCTTCTCCTTGGCAACAAACTTGAACAGAAATGGCTGTGGTGTTTTCTTTTTAAATAAAGTGTTTGTTTATTGGTTAAAGATATATACTTTATTATGTTCGTGATATATCCATTAAGTCTTTTTTTACTGAGTGTATTTTCAACCTTATGCATGATGAATTTTGGCAAATGCTTTCCATAAGTCTTTGGAAATTACCATACCTTTTTATTTTAAACTCTATTTATATGTTATTTTTGTTCATATTTATCATCATCTGACCATTGAACAGCACTTGCTTTACTGAAATTAATAAAGACATGTATCTTTTAACATGCTATTAGATTCTAGTTGGTAATAGTATGTTAAAGAATGTTGGGTTAAAGTTTCCAAGTGGTATATATTCACACATTAGCAATTTTGTGTATTGTCTAAGACAAATGATAGATTTATTGTTTCATTTTTATTGATAACATTCTACAATTTTTAGTGTCCATATTTCTTGCCTTTACTTTCAAATAATACTACAACCTATTTGCATTCACCCTTGGACCCAAAAGTTGTTTAATAAATTGATTATTATATTTGTCACATTATGGAAATGCATTTTTATTTATATGTAGTTTTTAATCACTGATATCAGAAAATGTTTTTATTATTTACTTTGTAGTGGAATGAAGCTTTCTTGTGAAAAGTCATTTAGATGTTCCACTGAAATAGGTAACTCTTGCACAGACATACTAAATTAAGGTACATTCTCTGTTTCTTGACACATCTTTAACTGTAGAGCAGACATTTTTTTCTAAAAGAAGAAAACAAGCTGAAGAAAATGGCGTTTATCTCAAGAATGGGGTTTTAGCCTATGACTTACCATGAGGGTAGATGCCAAACGGATTAGTTTTGTCATGAGCTGGGTTGGCATATGCTCTGCAGACCTAGGTGACATCAGTAAAGTACGTTAGAGGGTGAATTGGGAGTTTCTTTTCACCTGGAGCTATAATGTAACATCTGATGACAGAGAGCTCTGTATCTTGGCTGTGATGTGCTGCTTTGGAATGCTGGAGACATCTCACTGCCTTACCGCCCAGTTGCCTTGTCATTGGTCCCCACGGAGTCATCTTGAATCTCTGTACCCATCCTCTGCTTTGCCTTATTGCTACCAGTCCTGCCATGCTGCTCAGGTCTGACCCTCTCTGTGAAGCATCCCGTGTAATTGTGACAATCTGGCATGAGCAAATTGCTGTCAGGTGTCACATCTTAGGACAGTATTTCTGGAAATACTGGAAATCCTCAAAATAGTGGAATTCGAGGAAAAGTATTTTTAGCTCTTCTCTCTCATCTTTAGCACAAGTCTTGAGTGTATCTAATAGATTTTGTTTTCTCCTTTTTGTAGATTGTTGACTTCTTCTGGGGTCCTACATGTCCTTGGGTGTTATTTCTCTACTATCTTGTCTTGATTTCTCTTTTTGGTTCCCTTCTTGAGTATCTAATGAATACCTATGGTAAACAGATTAACCACTATTAACTGTCATACTGCAACATGTGTGGTCATCAATATTTCATTACAATCTCAGATCATTTTTTCTTTCATTAATCCATGGCAAATTCCTTCTCTTTTTGGATTTGCAACAGAGGTAATGGTGGGCAACATGAAGTTACTTTTTTCTAGTAGCAGACTTTTCAGATTTGGGAGTTTAGTTCAGGAAAGCGCAGGACTGCAGCACTGGTAGGGACAAGAAAAAGTAGAGAGTGGATATGGAGAGCTAAGTTACCTCATCTGAGAAGAAAGAACAGGCAGCTAGGGGTAGAGGAGCAGTAGGCCTCCAGGAATCCAAGACAGCACATCTCAGCAATGAGGCAGAGACACTTTGTTCACCCAGCTTTTAGGGTGCTGCCCCAATTAAAGGGAAGATCCTGAATTATTCTTTGACTTATTTTGATGAAGTAAATGGAATCTGTGCCATACTTCAGTCTAACCAGCCTCATGGTAAATCAAATTCATTTGCCCTCAACCCTTGCAGAAAGACATAAAGAAAGGGGGCCTTTTGGTGTTCACAGCTCTGAAAGTACCCAGCTTGCTGTGGTTGGTGAGCAGGTATAATTCACTACTGTCAAGATCTAGATTGGGTTCCCATTGTTACACTTTGATACTCTCTCTCTGTCTCTGTCTCTCTCTCCCCCCTTATCTGTTCAGTGATATTCTAAAATCTTCCTTTCTCCACAAAACTTTTGGTTCTTTTTAAATTTAGATATGTCCTACCCTTTAAATATGGTTTTCTTATTGTAATATTGCAGAAAATTTAAATGCAGTAATAACCATACAAGATTTAAGATTATTTTGTTACCATGCATAAATGAGAATAGTTTTCTTTCTGCTTAAAAGAATAAAAGTGATCAGATTAAAATAAAATTTGCTTCATAGCATTATGATTTTCTCATTTATGGACTGACAGAAATTAACACATGCCTTCCACAATCCCAAACACTGTAGCTCAGCTTTCCTTCTCTTTTATAGTTAAATTTTAATTTTAACTTTTCTCTATTATCTCTGCCCTTACAATTGAATTTCACTCTTGGCAGATTTTTTGATTATCCTCATTTCCCATGGCTTTATCCTAGAGTGAAATGACTATAAGCTACAAGCTACCCTCAAAAGCTCCTGCAGCTTGTATTACATCTGAAATGACTTTAGCCATCACATTGTCTTTGCTGTTGTGTATCCTTAAGGTGTTCCCCATTACAGTGTATTTGGATGCATTTATACATAGCGAGATGGGCGCTGTAATGCAGGTAAAGTACATACCTATCATCTCGTAAAGACATCATTCTTTTTTGCAGTAAGAATATTCAACATCTACTCCCTTCAATAAATTTCCCGTGTATATTGCAGTGTTAAATAGTTAATTTTAGTTTTTATGCTATACATTAGTCTGTGGTTTCATCATTCTCTATTACTACAACTCTACAGTTTTATCCATATCACTTATTTCTTCCATGAACCCATGAACAAATAGCTTTCTTTGCGTCCTCTATGTATTTGACATTTTACTCTGCATATGAAGATCATATACAGTATTTTTACTCGTGGGTCTGGTTTATTTTATTGAGCATAATGACATATAAGTTTATTTATGTGATCCTAAATAGATTATTTTTAATTTTTAAAAGCTGAAAAATATTCCATTGTATATTACACAGATATTATATCCATGTGCATTATACTTCTTACCTTTGTGTATATAAGTAGACATAAAATAGAAATATATATGCCTATATATGAAATATCTTTGAACGTTCCTTAGATGATATTTAGATTGTTTTTATATCTCTAATATTCCTTATTTACTAGTTTTCCAGTCTTAAAATATTTTTAAAAATTTTGGCACCGGGAATCAAAGTCAGGACCTCATACTTGCCAGCCAGGCACTGAACCACTAAGCTATATCCCCAGACCCAAAATATGAAATCTTAAGTTTTGTAATCCATTTACTTTCATATGAGAATAAATGTATCCATTGTTTTGAGATGATTTTGCTAAAACTTCAAAAAATCCAGCACATAATATTTCTACCAAAAATATTTTTTGTAAATTATTTCAGTATTCTTGCTTGTTCCATGTAGATTACTGCATTTTTCCCAACTATTAATATGGTAGATTATATTAGGAAACATCTGAAATCTGTCTTGCATTTGTAGAATCAAATTTACCTACTGATGATATATTCTTCCTATACTGCTGAAGTTAACTGGCTATATGACTGTGATGTTTAGCAATTCTGTTCAGAGTTACCTGGGATTGTGCTTTTATGTATAGTCCTTGTTCTATTTGGCACAAAATTATCTAGTCTGACAAAAGGAGTTGATCCCATTCCTCAGTTTTCCAATCTCTAAAAATGTTTTATATATCACAGAGTTATACTTATTTATTATGCAACATGGGAAAATAGGCTTGGTTTGTTACATGAAGATTTTTTCTATATTAATTATAGTTATGGTCTTATAATGATATTAGGGCTATTGTGTTTTTTTGTTTAACCTTGTATCAGGTAAGTTGTTTTTCTACAAAACTGACCCTTTGATCTGAAAATTGAAATGCATCAATGTAAAGTCCATCATCCGCTCTGATTTTAAAATATAAGTACTTATATTACCTTAATCAATCTTATGACCTTTATATTTCCAGTGTTCCTTTTTGTTATATTTTTTTCTCTTTGTAAGTTATGTGGTTATTTATTGCAAGCCTTGAAAACTTGGATTCCTGAAACTTTTAATTAACAGATATTTTCTTTGCAAATATTTCTTTTAAAAAAGAGGAAAACAAAAATATAAAAAAGGGGCAAATGAAATAAGAATGTATGTTTCCCTATGTAAAATAAAACAATTTAAATAGAACATTTACATAAAGTTTTGATAAATAGAACGTTTGCCCTAAAACATGGCTTGCTATCAGCTCTTTATTTCAAAGGAGCCTCACTGCATCTAGGAAAAAATTAGTAAGTACCACTTGTCAGAGAGTGAGATGAATTCACAGACAGAGGTTCTGGGTTATACTTTTATACATTATTTTCACAAGCTCAGTAGTAGCAAGTCACAGTTAAATTTTGACAATTGTATAGTTTGTTTACCACTTATTTAATTCTATTTGAATAGCAGTGTAACTAAAAGGGGCTTTGCTCTTTCCATTATAACAAGTACAGGTAACAAAGGTTTATATTTTGGGTTCTACATATTTGTGATTATGTTGAGTTATTTATCATGGAGGTTTAGCACAAAATTTATCTGAAATTAAGCACAGAAGGTATTGCAATTGGTAAAGCACTTCTTTATATTCTTCTCTACATGTTCCTTCTTCCAATACTGTTTCACAGTCAGAATCTGAGTTTCATTCTCAGACCTCAGGTCTCCTCTATAATTCAGTTCTTATTAATTCATGCTACACATATCTATTGATTAACTCTTCTGAGCAGGTGCTGTCCCAGGTTTTGTGAACATGAAACTAAATATATAATAGCCACCCCCTCCTATGTACTTAAAGTATAGTTGATCAAATTACTTTAGTTTTCATGCATTCTCATTTGCACATTTATTTTTAAGTGAATTCCTTAATTTTTTAGCCACATCCTGCCATAATGAGTCCCGATATTCTAGTTAACAAAGGCATATTTTTAAAGCAATATTGAAACTGCTTCTACGTCTGTTTTTGTTTTGCCATAGGTCTATTCTTGGAGAAGAAGATACTCAATTTTACCAGTTATATAGCATCAGTATCTACACTAGGGTTGTGAATCTTTCTTATTAAATTCTCAGAGAATTTCCACACTGAATTCAGTGCAAGAAAAACTAATTCATTTACTTACTAAACCAAAATTTAGGACATATATGTTCAGGGCTACACACTTGCCAGACAATGACCACTCACCAGTATTCAAGAAAATATAATCAATACCACCATAGACAGACGTGAAGGATGGCTATTGTCAATTAACCACATCTATGACAGTCATAGCAAAGGTAAAATTCTTATTGCCATAAACATGATCAATTAATAAAATTAAACAAGTCTGAGCAATATGGAATTATATTCTGAGATGACATGTAAACAGACATTCAATCAGTAAGATTTGCTTAAGTGCAAACAAGATTGCTATTAAAAGTATAATATATATATATATATATATATATATATATATATATATATATATGGCTGTGTGAGTAAGAGGGAACATTCTAAATGTTTGAATTAAAATGTTAAACTTAAGGAATTGCAATTTTCCAATTTGCTTCCCTCCCCCTTTAAAACTGACTTTCAAAGAGCAATTTTAGTTTCCAAGCCAAATTGAGCTGAAATCCAAGTCAGTTTTTAATTCAATTATAAATGCAAACTTCATGTCAGTGTATGCAAATAAATTCATTGGACTTTGAACTGTTTATGTTTTTAATTATTAAACATTCCATTTTCTTAACTTTTTATGTTGAAGTAATTATAAATTTAGAGAAACAAAGACAAAGTATAAAGCACTATGTGTGGAAACATAGATTTTATCTATTCCCAATGATGACCTAATAATCAAGATTTATAAAAAAGTAAGCAACTCTGAAAGGTCAAATGTACAAGCAATTAATCTAGTGATTGCACAACCCAGATTCAGCTATACTGATGTCCCGGTGGTAAACACAGTAAATGCATGTTTCTCCGTCAGGTTGAATGTCAATGGGGGTGTGCTGAGCATAATGATCAGATGAAAGTCAGAGCGTGCCAATGTCCATAACCACATTTGCTCTGGTGATTTCCAAGGGAGAGTGATAGCGGAGTGTGAAGGAGATACTGCACCTTCAAGCGTCCATTGGAAGTGATATATCACATCTGCTTGCATTTGCCAAACTGTGTTGTAAATCTCCACCGACCTTCAAAGAAGCAGGCACCTACAATCTTACAGTACGCTCAGAAGATTTGTGAATGCCCCCAGAGCCTCTGAAGGTGACTATTAATGCACTCTCCACAGTAAACAGACGATTGGACAAGTCCATTGTCCAGTCACATTTATTGAGCAGTCACATTTAATTATACTGATTTGTCAAATTAATACCATGTGCTGGGCCTGTTTTTGAGCATAGCACTGTATAATCCTAGTTGAAGAATGAATATATACATCAAAATATTTATATAATATATAGCAATATAATATTGCTTCTTTTTGTTTTTCCTGGCAACATGAGAAAGAAAAGTGGAGTGTGTCTTAAACACAAATATATCATAATTATAACTCTGTTTGGACAATTTATTATTGGCAGTAGTTTCCTGTGCATAAAAACGGTCTGCCGAAACATATTAGGCATTTACTGCCTTTGTCTCTGGAGTGCAATCTCCAGGAATGAAATTCACTGTCTTGTAGTATGGCTCAACTGAGGCTTATTTCACTAATTTCCAGACAAGAGAATGGGGTGATACTCATAATAATCAAAATAAAATCTGGCATAATTATGGCATTGCTGCCCTGTTAGTCTGTGGAACTTCTCACTGAATTAATCACTCACATACCTAAGGGAGAAGTGGATTGATGACCTGCCCAAGCCAATGCTCTTATTCAAAGACATGGTAGCATTAATAAAAAATAACAACCAGGTAGTTCATACATATTAATATGATTTGCTTCTTATAAAAAGACTGAAGATATTATTATCAGTCATGTATGGAAGCCAAATTTAAGTGCAGCCTAGTTGACTATAAGCCAAGCTTTAAACCACAGCATCATTCTGATTTCTTTTTTTTTAAATCTATATATTGTTTATTAAATGACTCAAGTAATTATGATGAACTTACAACCTATGATAATAAATATTATTCATCATTCTCCCCCAAAAAACTTGCAGGATCCTTAAAACTTTCACAAATTGTTGGAAAATAAGAGAATTTCATTGGTAGATACTGATGATACCTTTGGTTTAGCAATCATGTAGTTTAGCACTTAACAATCACGTGTTTGTGTATCATGTTTCCAGTTCTAACAACTCAATATGCAAGTCATGCTAATTACTTTGCTAGGGAAGTTAGTTCATGAACAGCTAAAATTTATAAAAAGTTATAAAGATTTCTGAAAAAAAGCATAAAATACAGCCATAGTTTGTGCAAAAGAAGTGAAATTACTTTTTTTTTTTTTGTACCAAGGATCAAACTCACAACCTTGCGCTTGCCAGGCAGGTGCTTATGCCACTGAGCTAAATCCCTGGCTGAAATTAATGTTTACATTTGAAAATAATGAATATAGAGTCAAAGGATATTGACGTTAAAAATAAAACTAAATGTTGCATAGTTTAACAGTCCCTTTTATGTCACAGAGAAAATAATATTTATCGTAAAGTCCAGATTTTAGTTAAAAGACTGTTTCCGAATTTGCATGATGGCCAACTAGACCCAAAGAGCCCCAGGGAGAGGAAGTGGATTGCGTGATATTTGTGTAGACAAACCTACTGCTCTTCTACATGTTTCTTGGTCTAGTTAAGTCTGCACAGCCTGGTGTGGTAGCCTGTGCCTTTAATTCCCGTGCTCTGAGAGGCTCAGGCAGGACAATCTCAACTTCAAGCCCAGACTGAACAATTTAGCCACACCATGTTCAAAAAAAATTCAAAAAGGTTGGTAAAGTAGTTCCTTGTGAAGACAATGTATTCAACCACATGTACTGGCCCTTCAGAAAAACCTGTGATTTGATATGAGATTATACACCTTCCCCTGTCTCATCATCATTTTTCTTAATCTATAAGAAGGAAAACAATATATTTCCTAAAACACAAACACAGTCTTTTGTCCAAATGCATCAGGAGAATTGAGTACCAAGATAACTTATTTCATCAACTTGGATATATTTATAATGAATTACAAAAAACTCAACTTACTGTTAATAAAATCAAAGACTAAGAATAGTATTTTGACACTTATACATCAAGATAGCAAAATGATATTAGTTGACAGCAGTCATAGAACCAGGAAATAACAAGGCAACTATTACTCTCTTGCTTCAGGAAAGAAGCAAGAGTTGGAATTTGCTTCAGGAAAATGGGACATGGACCTTACATGTGCCCAGGATCAGAAGCTCCTGTTTACGAAGAGCAACATACTGGACTATGTGTTGGTTTATTTTGGGGAGAAATATCCCTGCTTAGTGTAGATACATGCCTTGATCAATTTCTCAGTCTTCCAGTGCTCACTGAATCTCTGCTTCAGGTTCCAACAGTGTCAAAAATATTGACACTGAAATCAATTTCCCGAAAATCAAATTCTAGCTTTCAAGCTACTTGTGGGCTCTGGAGAAAAATGTCTGAGCTTCATTCCTTTCATAAATAAGATGAAGGGAATAGGCCCATCAACCTCCTGCAGCATCTATGAGAATCACAGGTGGCATGTGAAGATTCTAGACTGTGGTTAGTAAGGAGCAGCTATGTCATTATTGTCCTTATTTAGTGCCAATGTCACAGGAAAACACGGCACACTCAAAAGTGAAGCAAAACAAGTGAAACTTTGGTTAATGAGACATTCCAAAAGAAAGGGAAAACTGAGAATGTAATTTAAGAAGTAGTGTCTCAGTCAGCTGACAACATGCTTAAGGCTTAGTGTGGGTTGTGCAATTGTATTGCCAGAGGAGAAAATCTTAGCTAGTTCTGCCAGAGCCCCCTGGCTGAGTCAGCAACTCAAGATTTTACAAAGTCGTTCTTCTGGTTTTTTTTTTAAGAAGTAAAGTTAAATGAGACTTAATTGCAGATTTTAATTCCATTTAATACAAATCAATTCTGTTGAATATATTGCTGTTCTTATAGTTCCATTAATAACAATATTTTCAAACTGTTTTTGAGAGTTCACTTTGCCAGGTGCCAGAAAGCAAAAAGCAATCAGTTAGGAAGTCCTAAGAATGGAATCCACAGTTTCTAAAAGCGAGGTCTCTTTGAAAATCTTCCTGCTTTAATCTTTGCTGCACCCTTTAACTACACATACTCACACAGGAACTGGAGCATGATGTCAACTTTGGCATTTGAGTTTTATTATTCTGGAAGCTCATATGTATTCACACACACAGAATTCAAAAGGTAAACCCTGGACAATCTCTCATGAAAGAAATGCAACTCATACTGTATGCAAATAACATTCAGTCTATTTAAATGTATGAATGATAAACAAAAAAAAGATATACTTCAAACTAGTGAAAAACGATGCTTAGATTTCAGCATTAAAAGTAATTTACACAGTTGGAATCAACTCTACAACATAGTCAAGGCAAAAATAACAATTCCTCAAAAGTAAAATGGAAGAAAGAATTATCTGCTAGATATTCATATTTTAATATTTGTTTCATTGTAAGTTATGCTAACTCAGGTAGGTTGATTTTATCCCCATTTTATAGAAGGGAGAAAAAAAGCAGAGATACTTTTTGAATATTACACATGTATTATGCTGACGTAGATGGTGAGCATTAGAGTTATGACATTTCTTTTTCAGAGTTAATGGTTTCCATTTGTTTCTCACCTATCCTGAGCTCTTCCACCCACTGAATCAAACAACATATTTTAAAAATCCAACATATAAATACACAATTTGGATAACATAAACTGTTCCTATTGAGATTGTACAATGACAGTAACTTTGACAGATATCTATCCTAGTGCAGCTAGTGCTGGAATGAACACACAGATACCCTACATTCACGAAGATCTGTTTTGTTACTTTGGAATTCACCTCTTTTCCCAATCAGATGGAGGAAACTACACATCTTTTGCCTGACTATATGTTTTTCAAATTTTCAAAAAGTTAGTTAAAATGAAAATTACACCCCGTACATTTTATGTGGTCTGGCTTCCTTCCCTCAACATGATTTTTTTGATGCATAATGTTATTTCATGTATCTGTAGTGTGACCATTTTTTGCTGTCCAGTAGTATTCTGTGGTATAGCTAGAGCAGAATGTTTCTTATTCAGCCAATAAATGGAAATTGAGGAGTAATTGACTGAGTTTTTCTTCTAAGAACCTGCAAAAGTCAACTACATTGTGAGTCTGCTGTTTCCACAACTTTGGACCGAGTCTAGAAGGTTATCATGTCAAGGCTGATCACTCAGACAACTGTTGGCCAGTCTTCAGATCCTCTCATTTTTTTAGGCAATATAACCCCAAAGAATCATTCAAATAATCTACAATAGTGTTTTCTAACAGCTTAGCTCTTTTTTTTTCTAGGAGATATGTTAGTTATATAACCCAAAATGTTTCTATGTACTGTTGATGAAAATATATGAAATTTACATAAAGGTAGTATTATTGATAGTGAAATCCTCTAATATGAAGTGATCAACATGTGTGTAAGATCTATATGCTGAAGAGTTTTACATGCTTTCAAGCAACAACAAATAATCCAAGAAGATCTAAACACACAGACAGATATATCTTAAGAATGGACTGAAAGACTATTGTTCAGAAATCAATTATCATCACATAAACCTATAGAATGAACATAACCCCAATGACAAACTCCAGAAAATGATTTAAATTTCTTTTTTGAAATCAACTGGTTGATTCTAAATTGTTTATGTGAAAGTACAGGAAATAGAAGAGCCACAAGGGACACAACTGGAGAACTCACAGTACCTGATTCTGAGACTTAATAGAAAAGCATGCAGTCCAGAAGGTGGAGAGCTGACAGAGAGACAGAGACCTAGATCAATCAGGGCACAATAAAGAGGCTGGAAATAGACACACATTTGTGCACCAAAATTCATTTTCGAGAAAGGGACAAGGTCATTTAATAGTGAAAGAATAAAGTTTTCTATAACTGGTTCGGGAACAGTGGAAATCTAAGAGCATGAATGGTTCTTCACTGATATCTGGCGCACCAAAGAGCTAAGCTTGAACTCCAAAATACAAAATTCATTTAAAAAGCACTGAACAAAAACACTGTTGATCTTGCTTTAACAAAACAACGTGGACACAATATTGAAAGCATAATTCATAAAATAATTTCAAAAATTTGAATTCAACAAAACTTAACACCTTTTCTTCAAATTGTATTTTTAAGATTTAAAAAAGCCAGAAATTAGGAATATTTGTATTGAGAAAATATTAAGAAATCTCATAAACAAATTCTAAGAAAAAATGGCTAAAAATAGAGTTCTATGCATTTTTGAACAGACAATTCTCAAGAGAAGATTAATTGATTGTAAATAAGTACTGAAAAAGTACTCAACATAAGGCAAATCAAAATTAAAATTAAAAGCACAATATAATTCTCCTACGCAACATGTCAATTATAAGCAATTCAAATAATCATAATCAAACTAAGTGTTAGTGAGGTTGCAACATTCACAGTACACTTATATTCTACAAGTGTGAATATTGAAATGTTGTAGCATTCTTGAAAAACAATAGGTTCTGAAAAAGTGAAACATATGCCTATCATATGCATCATTTATAAAATAAATAAAATGATGTTCATGCGCAAATCACAAGTAAACATTTATAGAGGCAATAATTAAGGCAAATCCATGTAAAAGATGACTTTCAGCATATAAATGAAAAGAAAAAACCGATATATTCTTACTGTGGGTAGGTGGGTCACATATACAGTATAATTTACATGGAAAATTTCAAATCCACAAGAAGATATGAAAGAATTCTAGAGGTTTGATGAACCTACTTTATATCTTTTGTTTGTAAGATTGTTTTCTTAAAAAGAAAATAAAAGCAGTAAAAACGATACAGAATTTCAAAACAGGATGATAGGAAATTAACAATGGTTATTATATGGCATATTGTTGTTTTCAAAATAGTTGCTCAGGTTATGAGACATAGGCATGCAAAACTGATCAAAAACTTTAAGCACTAACTGTTCTTTCAATGCAATGAACTAACAGAATGAGTAGTACAATTATCTTGGCATATATATATATAATATATATATATATTCCCTTCCTTCTTTTTCCTTTTCCCTCATCACAATTGTTATTTCATTTGAGTAGTTTCTTTCTCTTTCACAATATGTATTGTATGTTTTGAATCTTATTTTCTCTATCAGTTTCTTACATTAGGGGCACAACCTGATGTTAACACATGCAAGTCTGATTTTTTCACTTTTGATTATGGACTCTATGGCATCCATTTACTTATAAAAATCTTGTGTTTATCTTCCTTTATGATTGTGTAGTACTCCATTGTATAAAAACACTACATCTCTTTTATATATTCCGTGTCCAGTGGGCATTTGTGTTGTTTCCAAGATTTAGATATTATAAATAGTGCTGCTATAAACACGGGTGCACATACAGTGCTGTAGTAGGATGTTTTCAGTTCTTCTGGAAACTGTTTTATATTCAGTTGGTAAATATACAATTTTATTTGTTTAGTAAAATCTATAGTATTGTATGTTAAAAAGTTTCAATTTTTTGTGCTAAACTTTATTTTAGTAAACATGACATCAACAAAAACAAAAACAGTGAATGGTATGAAACAGTAAATAGACATTGCAATTCATTAATATTCACCGTGAAAACAGGGCTACAATTAAGTATTCTGATGGCGACTTACAGTTTAGTGCAAACAAGGTGATACAGGCATAAATGCTCACAACTCATGAACCATTAACAATGGTGTTATTATAAATATAATGTTCTGAAATAACTTAAAATTTTAGTAAGTTCTGAAAATCAGTGCATATATATATATATATATATATATATATATATATATATTTGCTTTATAGTTGTTATATTTCCAGAAGGCTCACTGCATAACACAACCATACAAAAATACTTGACATTGCTATGTAAATAGAATTAGATTTTTGACACTGAAAGAAAATGAGTACCCTGTGGTTATTTGGAGCGGTGAGTCTCATGGCAGATTTCTTAGGTTCAAATCCTGGCTCTGAATCTTGCCAGTTTGGCCACCTTGACCTTAGAAAATTATCATATCCACGTTCACTCCATTTGCTCATCTGTAAAATGGAAGTGGTAATATCTGTGTCAGTGATTTTATAAGAATTAATTGGTCAGTCATTTGTAAAACCCTTACGATAGTGTATTGCCCAGGATAGGTGCTACAAAAGCATCTTGTGAAAATCCTGGCTTCCCCATCATAATGCCTATGTGTTTTCCGTTTCTGTTTGACTGTAGGACCTTACTGGAATTTTATCTAAGTTCTACATGGGAATCCTGACCGTCTAGCAACAGACTTGGGCACCACAGTCTGAAAACAGTTGCAGTTACATCCTTGGCAAACCCTATTTCCACCATCTCTGAGTCATCTTGCACATTTTGTCCCAGTGCCTTGGTGACTGCATTTCCTCATCTGAAACATTGGGCAGAGATTTTCTGCAAACCCCCTAACCAGAGAGGCAGGGAAAGCCTTGCAGACACTTTCCCTACCCTGACTCAGAGGCCACCTCAGGGTCCAGGAACCTGCAGGATCCTTTCACCCAGGCTCCCGGAAACACATCTACCTGTCTGGGCTGATCCACTGACCCCAGGCTCTGTGCCCATCTGTGAGGGAGGAGCAAATGGGGGTCAGGGTCTTCTCAGGCTTTAGAGCCTTCTTTATGCTGTCACATAAAACAGAGTTTAGCATCCTCATTTCACTGTGTTGCATGCATTCTCTCCTCTGTGTCAGGTGATTTAGATGTTCTCTCTATTATTATAATCACTCCCATCCTGATTATTATTACTATCTGTCATTCTCCATTGTTCTGCTAATAGCTGTTCTCTCAGACATTTGAAAATCTTCAGGACACTCAATGTTCCTTTGCTGTGCTGGATGATACTATGCATTGAAGTACATCCTAGCCTTTTTGCACTAAGTGGCAGGGGAGTAATACAGTCATGGTGCCTATGAAAAGCATTTTGATCTACTTTGTAAAATGAACCTGGAGTAGCAGAGCCTGCTTTTGTGTACTAGGACACCCTGACACTAACTCTCCTCACAGAGGTTCTTGCCGGTTTCCCCCACATCCTCTATGAAAGCAGCACAGAGGAAGATAGGCCAGGCCCAATCTCCATTCACTAGTTTATGAACCTTTCCCTGACCTCTAAATTTGTGCATTACCATTACCTATTATTATGATATTGTTTTTTAAAATTTGTGACTTAGAAGCATCTTTGTCCTTCAAAATAAAATAATGCCACAGATATTCACTTTGAATAAATATTTGAACTTCTCGTAACTATTACTTTGAATATTAATTGCACATCATTTTTTATTTCTTTTTCATTTAAGATGTACTTTGGCTGCAAGGATCCAGGTAATAGTTGAATGTTTAAGTTTTACTCAGTAATGAAGACCTAAAACAAGAGCAATGATTAAAAAGGGTAAAGTAAATCAAACCCAAAAATATAGTGAGTGGAAAACATAAGCAACAAATTAATTGCTATGTAACTTCTGAAGTACTTTGGGAAAAAAAAAGACAAAAGAATTTTCTTTTCTCAGTTATTTCAAATAGGCTTTAGATGAAGACTGCACAGAAATAAATACATTTACATGTAGAATTTTGAAAATACTTTTTCACATATACTTGCTATTGCTAATGATATCTGAAACAGGTCATCTTAAAATTGCTACTGTAGTCTAATGAATCTTAAAAATTTCAGTTCTGTATTTTTTGTTTCACTAAATGGAGTAGTTTTTATTTATGAATGAAAATGTAAACCTGAGACTCAAAACAACTGTATCAATTGAGGCTGTGCTATATATGATTTTGATTTCTGAACTAGATTCAGTCATCAACAAACCAAGGTGCATTGAATTCTGAACACATGATCGGGGGATAATAAAGAAAGTGCATATAAATATTATTACAAAGAAATATGTAATCTAATTGCAAAGATATGGTATACCTAAATAAGGAATGATAGGAATGATATGCATTCAATTAATGATAAAGATATAATTACTCTAGAAGTGATATCAAATCAGTGATGTGAAGTTGAGGAGGCAAACTAATCACCATTGCCAAAAACCAAATCAGAGAAGGAAGGAGACTGGGCTTTTTCCCAGAGTGGTAACTGTGAACTTAGACAAAAAAAGGAGAATTTTACCTGTTAGCAGACAACAAAGGAAGGTGGTTAATCAGATAAGTGTAATATTTTCAAAGAGAACTACTCTGAGCAAAGCATACATACAATACAACATATGTAAATTCTAACACATCTGCAGAGGCATGTTCATTGCTTACTTGACGTTTTCTGCAGTTGAGTTTATATATCTTAGGGATGACACACTAGAATAATACATTTGGTATGAGGTAATGAAAGTGTGATTATTTTATAATATTCCATTTGAGAAAATAGGAAAATTCAGACAAAATTATTTTATATACTCTCCACTATCTTTGGATATTCTACATATAAATGTATATTTTAATACATGTGAATTAGAATATTGGCTACATGGGAAGTAGTTAAGAAGACAATAAATATTCTGGAGCAATATATATATTATGCAAACATATTTTCTCAGAACACAGTCATGCTCATTCTTGTATTGCGTGACTGACTTCGATTAATAAAGTAGAGTTGAATAGCTGCAACTAAGACTCCGTGACCCACGAAGCTAAATTTTTTTTTAAAATTTTTTATTTGAAAGAGAATAAAACAAAAGAAGGCAGTACAGAGCAGATCAGAACAGGACAACATAGGCAACACAGTACTTTACATTAAGACAACTGGACATCAACAGTAGCTAACACCATATCACTTACTCTGCTATAGTTGAGCATAGTTTCAAATACAATAATATTAAACATAACACAATAGTATAAAGGCATGCATAGAGTGAAAGAATTACAGGGCTTTTTGAACCAAATAACAGAAAATGATCAATGGGTACTATAATATCTCATTTTCGATAAAAATAATTTAGTTTAAACTATCACACATATTCAAATTCCATTAAGACACAATGTGATAGATAGAACCAATGGTAGTAGAACAAATGAAGCATGGTAGGACTTCTAAGAAGGATGATATTAAATCAGCAATAGCTGTCATAATGTTTTGTTTTCTTCAAAACAGCTGTTCATATCATCACACATGATATAGTGAAACAAAACAGAATAAAGGCATCCGAACTGATGATTGAAAACATTGAAAGACCTCAAAGCTATGAAATGAGGACTCATGCTTACCATAATGCCTTATATACTCTTATCAACTCTCATATTAGGGTGACTATATGGTATTTACCCTCGTGAGTTTGGTTTATTTCAATTAAGAGAATGGTCTGAAGTCGTGTCCATTGATTTATAAATACTTCAATGTGATCATTCTTTATAGCTGAGTAGTACTCCATTGTATAAAAATGGCACAACTTTTTTATCCATTCCTCAGTTGATGGGCACTTAGGTTGTTTCCGAGATCTGGCTATTACAAATTGTGCTGCTATAAACATGGGTGCACATATATCACCCATGTGATGTATGATGTTTTCAGTTCTTCCGGGAATATGCTTAGAAGCGGAATAGCTGGGTCAAATGGGACTTCCAAACCTAGCTTTTTGAGGAATCTCCAGACTGACCTCCACAGTGGCTGCACCAGTCTACACTCCCACCAACAGTGTAGAAGATTTCCTTTTTCCCCACAGCCTCTTCAACACTTGTTGTTGGTAGTGTTTTCTATCTTGGCCATTCTTTCTGGAGTGAGATGGAATCTCAGTGTGGTTTTAATTTGCATTTCTCTCATGACTAATGATGATGAACATTTTTTCATGTATTTATTTGCCATTCGTATATCTTCATCTGAGAACTGTGTATTCATTTCAGATGCCCATTTTTGGATTGGGTATTGGAATTTCGAGGGTCTGATTTTTTTTAATTCTTTATAAGTTCTAGACAGAAGTCCTTTGTCTGAGCAGCTGTCCATGAAGATTTTTTCCCAATGTGTGGGTTTTCTTTTCACTCGGCTGGAAACCTCTTTTGACATGCAGAAACTCTTTAATAAGATGTGGACCCAGTTATTGATATTGGGAAGTACTTCTCGTGTACTTTGGTTCTTGCTCATGAATTCTCTTCCTACCCCTATATCTTTGAGGTTTTTACCTACTTTGTCATCCAGCAGTTTTAGTGTTTCTGTTTTGATATTTAGATCTTTGATCCATTTAGATTTTAGTTTAGTGTATGGTGATAGACATGGGTCTAGTTTTAGTCCTCTGCATATGGATAGCCAATTTTTCCAGCACCATTTGTTAAAGAGACTGTCATTCATCCAGCGAGCATGTTTGGTCTCTTTATCAAAGATAAGGTGGTTGAGTGAGTTTGCGGTTGTGGTTGTATCTTCCAATCTATTCCACTGATCCTTGGGTCTGTTTCTATTCCAGTATCATACTGACTTTATCACTGTAGCTTTGTAGTATAATTTCAAGTCGGGGATTGTGATGCCTCCTGCCTAGCCTTTGTTGCTTAGAATTGCCTTTGCTATTCTAGGTCTCTTCTGGTTCTAGATGAATTTTAGGAGTGATTTCTCTAGATCTATGAGGTATGTTAGTGGTATTTTGATTGGGACGGCATTGAATCTGTATAGTAATTTTGGGAGAATGGCCATTTTTACAATGTTTGTCTTCCTATCCATGAACAGGGGATGTCTTTCCATTTTCTGAGGTCCTCTTCGATTTCCTTTTTCAGGATATTATAATTTTCACTTTATAGCTCTTTTACTTCTTTTGGAGATTAATTCCCAAGTATTTCATTTTTTGGATGCTAGTGTAAAGGGTGTAGTTTCTCTTATTGCTCTTTCAGTACTTATGTTGTTAGTGTATAGAAATGCTATTGATTTTTGTGTATTGACTTTGTATCCGGCTACCTTGCTGAATTTGTTAATTATATCTAGGAGTCTTTCAGTAGAGTTTTGGGGGTCTTCTATGTAAAGTAATATGTCATCTGCAAATAATGATAATTTAACTTCCTCTTTTCCTATCTTTACTCCTTTTATTTCTCTTTCCTTTCTTATTGCTCTGGCTAGTATTTCCAGTACTATGTGGAATAGCAGTGGTGATAATGGACATCCTTGTCTTGGGCCTGATTTTAAGGTAAAGGCTTTCAGTTTTTGACCATTTAATATGATGCTGGTTGTTGGTTTGTCATAGATGGCCTTTACCATAGTGAAATAAAGAACTTCTATTCCAATTTTCTATATGGTTCTTATCATGAATGAGTGTTGGACTTTATCAAAAGCTTTTTCTGCATCTATAGAGATGATCATGTGGTTCATCCTTTTGGCTCTATTGATATGGTGGATTACATTTATTGTTTTGCATATGTTGAACCATCCCTGCATTCCTGGAATGAATCCTACTTGGTTATGGTATATAATCTTCTTGATGATTTGCTGCATCCTGTTTGCCAATATTTTATTGAGAATTTTTGGATCTATGTTCATTAGGGAGATTAGCCTATAGTTTTATTTTTTAGTTCAGTCTTTCTCTGGTTTTGGTATTAGAGTGATATTTGCTTCCAGGAATGATTTAGGCAGAATTGCTTCCCTTTCAATTTCATTGAAGAGTTTCAGGAGTGTTGGAATTAAGTCTTGTTTGTATTTCTTGTAGAATTCTGCAGTGAATCCATCTGGGCCTGGACTCTTCTTTGTAGGCAAGGACTTAATTACATTTTCAATTTCAGTAATAGAAATTGGGTTATTCAGCAGTTTTACATCTTCCTGATCCAGCTTTG